>MNCI01002243.1:41309-83881 GCA_015680685.1 Gnetum montanum
TCCATCCTTAGATACAAGGAAGAAGATTACGAGTAATCTTAAACCAATCATGATCTTCCAGTGTTTAATGTTGTAATTGCACCTTGACAGAAAAAATAAATTAAACATTTGCCTTAAGTCAAATGAACACAAATTTTTATTAGAAAGTGTAACGACGGAAAACGTCGGCAGCTGGAAATACCGACCAAAATTCCATGTACACAGCTTTAACCATGGATCTGCGCAAGGGCTAAGCTGGAAAAATGAATCCGGGTTGCCCTGAACGGTCTTGTCGATCAGACAGGGACTTACGGGTCAGTAAAAGCGATGATGATTACGGATGTTTCGTGCCATGACTTGGTTCAAGAGATCGTAAAACAGGAGGAAAACGACGTAGGTGGATCGCTACGAGGATAACGCCAAAACGCTGAAAAGATGCTAATCGGGAGAGAAACGCGTAATTCGCAAAGATCAAAGATCTATGTTTCGATCCCAGATAGAATGTATGATTGTGTGTATATTATGTTACAATGGGAGAAAACCCCCAACAACTAGATACAAAAATGAGCACAAAACAACAAGAAAACTGTCTGGACAGAAGTCTGATCTACCTTGTAGGCCAAAGCTTAGGTGCAGGAATGGTCAAGCTCTGAAGTCTGCCGATCTTCTGACCGATAGAACCTGCTAACTGGGCGAGACAACTCTGCGATCCCCGTTCTGCTTCTTTGCTTCGGGTAGATCTGCTGTTAGGGCTCAGGCGTGCTGTGTTCTGTTCCTGCTAAAGGATGGTGCTTGCAGCGATTACCAAAAGGTTGCTCTTTGTTTCTCTGTTCAAGGCGATAAGTGTTCCCTTGCTCAGAAAATGCTCTTGTCCTCTTGATCTGCTGCCAACAAAAATCGATGAGTGCTCTGGTGCTCTGGTTTGTCAACTTGTCAACTGGCCAACTCCCCGAATCTCCGACCCTTGTATATTTGTCAGCCGGGGTATTTATAGGCCGCGACATGCGCAACCCTGATGATGTGGGCCCGAATGTTGCGGGTCCTGTTGACGTGATTCTTTTAAGTTGAACTGCGACTACGCACAACACGCTCGTTTGCGTGCTGTGCATGCAAAGAGCAGGTCCATGCTAAGCGTGTCTCGGCTGCCTTTGCACTCATTCGCGTTGTGTTGCGTGTATGAGCGCAATCTTGGTGTAACAACAATGAGCTCCAAATTGTAACATACGCTTTTCACGCAGCTGTGCACGGTGAAGTGTAAACAAAGTATAATTTACGCTCATCACGCAGCTGTGCGTGATGAAGCGTAACAAGCGTGCACCTGAATTATGACTCACACACTGATACGCATCGCCGCGTAACGTGCATAAAGATCACTTATTCATGTGCTACGAGAAAAGAGTGCCAACCCGTCGTGTTTCTCTAGATTTTGTCTTCAACTATCTTGGAGCTTATTACGCTCATTACGCTACTATGCGTGATAGAGCGTAAACTTATCCTTGAACAAATTCGAGGCGTGTTCAACTGTCTTGGAGCTTATCACGCTCATCACGCTGCCGTGCGTGATGGAGCGTAAACTTGTCCTTGAACAAATTTGCCTTCAAATGTCTTGGAGCTTATTATGCTTATTACGCTGCCGTGCGTGCTAGAGCGTAAACTTGTCTTTGGACAGATTTAAGGCGTTTTCTCGCTCAAACTACGAATCTTTGCCTGAGGCCGACCCGTAATTTTCACGGTGTTTCAATGGCCCCTCTTTGTTGACGGTTAGAGGGCTTACCCGAAAAACATCGACAAAGAATGTGAAACACCGGATTGGTAGAAGCAAGAACAACGTTCATCCATGACTACTCAGATGTTGCTCTGTCCACATGAAAGAGGAAGGTTGGCGAGTATGGGAGGTAAAAGGGTGTAACTGGAAACAGGTTCAGGGAAGATGCAAATTGTGTGTTTATTCATGTCAACAGGAATGCTTTCAGACGAGCATAGCGCATCAATCTGAGATGTCTCTGTTACAAATTGTAGCAGGAATGCGTGCAAAAGGAGCATTGCGCATCACTTTCTGCGATATCTCTGCTAGCGTGAGTGTGGAAAATGAAGATCTGCATATGTGAATGCTGCGTATGGGAACATGGGTGGTGGGGAAGAAGGAAGCAAGGATTAAGGGTAGTCGTGTGTCGGGTAGAAATGTGCAAAGCTGAGTGGGTGGGGAAACCTGAGCAGCCATTTCAGCACGTTGTTGTACTTCGTCGCTCAGATGGACGCACCTTTGAATGACATCCTCCAAGGTAAGCAGCCTGCAACCACAAAAGAACACAAAGGACGCCATTGCTCATGGACAAAAGACGGGGTTCTTTGAGCCAATGCTGTCTGATGTTAGCTAGAGCCAATGTACTGTAAAGGAAAAGCCGGAGCACTTGGGCTGCGCCGCCAATCCTAATGATTCGGCCCTGCATATCTTCGCCAAAAGGCATCAGACGCAGTGCAGCTCACTGGTTGCATCAGGAACCGGCCAGATGAATCTACGAGGCCGGCGTCCGATAGCGATGATTGGCGGAGACTTGCGGGGCCGTGACCAACGAGGATTTCATTGGGGCTCCCACTAACGAGGCTAAACTCCCGGAGTTGCTACCACCACGGCGGATGCGGTGGCGGCATCTCCGAGGGATCAGTAAGATGCCCGTGGGGTGGTGACGCCGGAACTGTCTCAGCGTCCCACCCTGTTGGCCGTGCAGCTATATCGAAGATGATCGCGCTCACTTGATGTGCATGAGTCCCAGTTTTAAGTCCTGGTAGACTGTTGTTACTGGTTTTAAGTCCCAGTAGACCATGGTCCCAGTTTAAAGTCTGGGCAGACCGAGAAGTGCTAGTTTTTCGTCGTAGCGGACGGTGATCAGGCTGGTTTAGGGTCTCAGCAGACCGTGCTGTGGATGTCAGTTTTACGTCGTGACCTAGGGACAGATCTGTGCTGGTTTTACGTGTTAGCAGACGGCTACTTACCTGTGCCAGTTTAGCGTCGTGGCGGACGCGTGCAAAAGGTGCCAGTTTTTCGTCTTGGCGGACCTGTACAACATTGCCAGTTTTACGTCGTGGCAGACGGTAACCATTTGCTAGTTTAGCGTCGTGGCGGACGCGTGCAAAGCATGCCAGTTTAACATTGTAGCAGACGTGCAGTGCCATTTTAACGTCGTAGCAGACGTGCAGTGCCAGTTTTACGTCGTAGCGGATGTGTACCGTCATACCTGTTGTCGACACCGTCATTGCTGCTAGATGAAATACCGCTTTAGATACACATGATTCACAGGATTTGCTAACTCGTTGCCATTGACGTCTGCCAATTTGAACGCTCCGTTGTTGTATGCATTGGTTACCAAGAAAGGGCCTTCCCAGTTTGGAGAGAACTTGCCTGCTGGTCCACGCATAGCTTTTAGAACCAGGTCTCCTTTCTTGATCAGACGCTACTGAAGATTATGATGATGCTTTTGTCTCTATTTATCCTGATATGTCTCAATTGCCTCAAGAGCCTGCACCCGCTTCTCTTCCAATGACTCCAAATCCATTATCCGAGCCTCGGTGTGTTGAGCCTGATTTATAATGGTGGAGAGGACCATTCTCAGAGAAGGAATTTGCAACTCGAGAGGTAGCACCGCCTCAGATCCATAAACCAGGCTATAGGGCGTGCTACCTGTAGCCGTCCTACACGTAGTACGATATGCCCATAACACGTAGAGGATCTGTTCATGCCATCGCCTTTTGTTGCCGCCGAGCATTTTCTTGAGCAAATTGATGAGTATCTTGTTTGATGCTTCAGCTTGACCATTTTCCTGCGGGTAGTAAGGGGAGGAAAAGGACTATCTGATGCCTAGGTTGTCACAGAAGGATTTGGTATCCACGCTACTAAACTGTGGCCCATTGTCGGTCACAATAGTCATTGAGAGACCAAATCGGGTTACTATGTTATCCAAGATGAAATGGAAAACCTGTTGAGATGTAATTTTCCGCAGGGGGATGGCTTCTACCCACTTCATGAAGTACTTGGTAGCGGTAATGATGAAGCTATGTCCTACGGAAGATTTTGGCGTGATGGGTCCGATAATGTCCAGTCCCCATCGTTGGAATGGCCATGTTATCTGTGTCGTGTGCAATTTTGTGGGTGGCACGTGGATGAGGTTTGCATGATGTTGACACGTGTCACAGGTCTTAACCTTTGTCAAACAATCTCTTTCCATGCGTGGCCAGTAGTACCCTAAGCGACGGATTTTTAGGGCCACAGCCTGTGGTGCTACGTGGCCGCCGCACAGTCCCTCGTGAACCTCATTGACGATGTGCTGTGCTTGGTCTGTGTTAACGCAGGTGAGCAATACGCCATCAAAGGAGCGTCTACAGAGAGTGTTGTCTCCGATGATGACGTAGTGCCTAGCGCGCTTACGGGTTACATCTTTTTGCGCACGCGTTAAAGCAGCTTGTAACTCACCCTGTAAAAGATAAGATTTAATGTGATCGTACCACTCAGGCGTGTTTTCCTCAGTAAGAGAGGAGATTTTCACCATCTGAATGAAAGGATCTGCACAGTCTGTAATCAATGCGGTGCAGGTGTTAAACAGGTGTGTCGGTACGTGTAAAGCCAGAGTGGCCAGTGCGTCGGCCAGCGTGTTGTCAGCCCGTGGGACGTGCTGGGCGTCAAAGGTCATAAATCGCTTTAGAAGATCTTTAACCTGATCACAGTAGGGCTACAAGTGTACCACCTTGCAGGCGTAGACTCCAGTGATTCGATTTATGACAAGCATCGAATCGCCCCTAACTACCAGGTGTTGAACATCGAGTTCGCCTGCAGTTAGTAATCCTCTGAGGAGCCCCTCGTACTCTGCCACATTTTTCGTACAAGGGAAGGTCAATCGATAAGCATGTAGATGCACATCCTCAGGCGAGAGCGTAAGAACAGTGGCCTCACTACCGCCTCTAGTGGTTGAAGCTCCATCGAAATACAATGTTGCTTCGAGGCCTGTCGAGACAGGGCTTAAACTATGTACATGTTCATCAGGAAATTCTGGCTTTGCGGTTGCGTGGTTGTCAATTGGTGAAGTTATCAACTGGTCGGCTATCGCTTGGCCCTTCGTAGATGACTGGCCAATGTAGTGGAGGTCGAACTCCGTGGTGATAGCCTTCCAGCGAGCGATTTTGCTACTCTCGTGTAGACTATGCGTAATGGCCCTAAGGATGTTATTTTTACAGATGATGTTAACTTGACTGCGAAAAAGGTAGTGCCTACATTTCTTGAGCGTAAAAACTAATGATAAGAAATTACGCTCAACGTCGTTATATCTCGTCTCGTATGCGCATAGAGCGTGACTCAGATAGTAGATGGGCATTTCTAATCCATCATCCCTTTTCTGACAAAGCAACGCCGCTATTGCTACGTCCGAAGTAGCGAGGTAGATGAAAAAAGGCAGGTCCCTTTGTGGCGGAAAAACCGTCGGTAGATATTGCAGTTCCTGTTTTAGACTGTCAAACGCACGCTGGCAATCGTCGGTCCACTCAAAATTAACCCCCTTTTTCAGCAAATGTTGCATGGGATGTAATTTGTCAGTTAGCCTTGAAATGAACCTGCGTATGAATTGCAAGCGTCCCTGTAACCCGCGTAATTGCTTGAGATCTGTGGGAGGCTTTAACGCGACAATGGCTTTGACCTTATCAGGGTCAACTCGTATGCCGGTTTCTGATACCACAAACCCCAGCATGCGTCCGGTTTTAACTCCGAATACGCACTTCTTTGGGTTAAGCCGAAGCTCGTGCGTGGAGCATATTTTAAGAACTAACTCTAGGTCCTCTGAATGATCTTCCGACTTCAAAGACTTCACAGCTATGTCGTCTACATAATCATTCAGCCTTCCTAGGAGGTAATCGCTAAAGATGTACGTCATGGCCTGTTGATACGTCGCTCCGGCGTTCTTCAGACCGAAAGGCATCATGGTATAGCAAAATGTCCCCCAGGGTGTCATGAACGTTGTCGTCAACTGGTGTTCTAGGTTAATGCGAATCTGATTACAGCCTAAAAAGCCATCCATGAAGGACAGAAGCGCATGCCCAGCTGTTGTATCCACTAGCTGGTCGATACTCGGCAATGGGAAGTTATCCTTGATTGTGGCCTTGTTCAAATTCTGGAAGTCTATGCATATGCGTATACCCCCGGTCTTCTTTGGCATGACCACAATGTTAGATACCCAGTCCAAATAATCGACCACACGGATGAAACCACCCTGATATAGTTTGGTGATTTCATCACGCACTGCTAGCATGATCTCTGGTTTGATCTTGCGTGCCTTTTGCCTAACCGCCTTGATCTGTGGGTCGAGGATGATGTTATGCTGGATTAATCTAGGATCTAACCAAGGCATATCCTCATATGACCATGCAAACACAGTGATGTTGTCTTGCAGGACTTGTTTTATTGCGTGGCGCGTTTTCTCGTCTAGTAAGAAACTGACCATAAGTGTTTTGGTCTCACCCCTGTGCGTAACGATAGGGACCTCACTAAGGGGGTCCTCGGTTATGTCTCCAGCCTCCAGGTCTAGCGTACGCGTCGATTGTTCTGGCCATTCTAGGGACGTCTCCGATGTAGCTATAGTTACGCCTGCTAAAGGGGGGCTAACATCTATTAATGTGGAGTCAAATTTCCTAACTAAGTGCCCGTATGGGCCTGTCAAAATTAGAGGTGCTGAAACTGTGGCATCCATCCTCCGTCTATCCTGCAAAACCGGCAAGTGAGTAAATGGTTAGGAGACAAGTGACGGGATGTCACCAGACGTGGAATGCTAACTGAAATTTTGAATATTGTGGACAGAGCTTGTAATCAATGTAACCCGATTACGAGGCGATAAGATGTGGTAGTTTAACGTCATTTCGGACAGTGGAGCGTGCGATATCGATCGAATTAATACCGGATTTTCAGATTCCGTTTCAGGAAAGTTCCACTTAAATCTAGGATCAAGTCGGCGATCCTCATGTATAAATAGGTGGTTTTTCGATGAAACTGGTTATTGGCTATCTGGATTTGAATTTACAAGGAAGAGCAGAGAAAAGGCAGAGCAGAGAGAAGGAAGAGCGAGGAACTAGGGCGTGTAACCTCTCTAGTATCTGTAAGCAAGCTGTAAAGAAACCCTGCAACTATCGTGATGGCTCCGAAGGCGAAGAAGCAGAATGACAAACTAGCAAAAATCGACGAAGTGCAGGCAAGCCTGAACCGTGTCTCGCAGGCGTTGATCGATGTCTACGACCCGACGCCTCTCAACCGGTAGGTCATTCTTTCTGTACTTACGCTCGTTCTACATGTCTATTTTTTTTTATTTTTAAAATGTCTCTAGCGTGAATCCGTATGTCAAATTATGGACCTCGGGTTAGTGCGAGGGTTTTGGTGAGGTTGCGTTCGTTGCTGTTGTCAGGGACAAACCTTGCGTTCTTGCAAGAGTTTGGGCAATTTCAGCCTGGTTGCATTTTACGATTTCTATTAGGTGTAGAAATGTAGATGTAGGTGCTTTAATGAGTCTTGATTTTTTTTTCTACAGCATCGCGCTGAAGCCCATCCTGCTTGTGCTGGACATTATTGGGGTTTTATGCTGGGTGAACCCCATCGTCCCAAATGTTCCTCCTCCGCACACAAGAGTGCAGGGGAAGGCCGTCTGGTACCGAAAGGGGGTGCTAGAATTCCTGCAGTTCTTACTGCACAATTTCAGCATTATTATTTGGTCCAATGTGACTGGAGATGTTGCTGGTGCCATTCTGGAGCACCTGTTGCCAGGGTCTTCGCAAGGGATTCTGGCCTACCTGAGAGACAGGGCGATTGAAACGGGCAATCTCGAGGACCAAGCGCTCAGCTCTTGGGGTCTGAGGAGCTTGCACTGGATCTGGGATATGGCCCGCTTCAACTGCTACCACGCATACAATACGTTGTTCATGGCCCGCCATGTATCAACGTACTTCCAGAACCCTCAAGGCACGGTATACTACGTAAATAGCTGTATTGTCTTTATATGTTACAATGATGTCTGTTTTCAATGTAAAAAGGATGTAAAAAAAAGGTCTAGCTGTAGAGCATAGATAAGCTTATGCTGTATTGTACAGGTTTTTTATACGCAATAGCAAGCTAATCGGCGACGGCGATACGCTGCCCTGGGCCGAAACGGCGATAACAGCGTTTACCGCGACGAATAACGTTCGAGTCGGTGTCATCGGACAAATTGGCCACGAGATGCGTGAGTACCACTCACGCTATGCGGAGTCCTTCAAGAAGTGCCAGGAACTCGGGTGGCTGCATGAGGATTGGACGCTGGATCCACCCCTCAGCGTCGAGGACGTGGAGAGAGAACTCCCGCAATTCCCATTGCCGTTTGGCCCCGGTAAGGTTTCTGCGTATTTTAGTGCTACTTGCGTTATTATGAGTTATGACTATGGTGATAATGTTTTTGTGATGTCTTGCGTTTTTGGCTTGCATCTTTGGCTTACAGTCAGGGAATCCTGGGAGATTACCCTTACGATTTCCGGCCGCGAGGCGAGAGATGTCCTTTTTCGTTATGGGGACATCAAAGAGGCGCAGCGTTGGCTCGGCCACTCGGTGGCCCTAGCTGTGGTGGTCACCAACATCCAGACTACAGGGCTAATGCACTTGTTTTTAGCTGCCACCCCTGATGTCCCCGCCAGTGAGATGATCGACCTGGTCAACTCCTTTAATGCGAAGGCCGATCGTTTCAGCATGCGCGTGCATAACGTGCGTGTGAACTTTGACATCAACGCACAGCTCTTCTCAGACCTGTTTGGCGTTCTCTCCAGCGGCCTTCCCATAAAAGTGAAGACCAAGAGGGGCGTCAGAGTGGAGGGGCTTCTTCAAGAGTGGGCCAGAATCCCTAAGGATACCAAGGAATTCCCCTGTGAGCAATTCAAGTTGGCGACCGCCAAAACGTTGTATCCTCTTTTTCGGGCCCGTACCTTCCCTAAAACCCTCTCGCAAGCGCAGTTCTTTTCAGTGGAACAGACGCGTATTATGCGGGAGGTGCTGGAGGAGGGAGCCTGTTTTGACTGGGGGAGCCATCTCGCCAAGGGTTTGCGGAGCAAAATGGTCAAGCTTCGCGAGAAGCTTGAGTCTCGCTTCAACGTGCACCATGCCTTTTTTATAGCTGCCCTCCAGTGGTTTGCTGAGTATCTGGTCATTGAAAGGAATGGGGTCTGGGTACAGCAGGACCGAGACTAACTGTCCAAACCCTGGATCACCCACATCCTCAGCACGACCCGTGGGCAGGACCCGCCGGAAGGGATTAGAGAGTCAATGTCTGTGACAACCAAAGGCATGACGGCACCCCGAGTGTGAGGTCTCGACAGTGTAGGTGGGATAATGCCTACCTACACCGGTGATGCCTCGTGGGGGAAACGTTTGGTGGAGGAAATCGTGAACCATGCAGCACGGTGGAAGAGGCTCCGTCTGGCTGAGGCCCCTGAAGGCGAAGCAGGCCACACCGTTGGGCTTACTGTGCAGCGGACTAAGCCTCTGCCTGGTAAGTGTAAATAGCCTATGTACGCAATATTTGATTTTGACTAGTGGCATTAGGTTCTAATGCATGGGAATGTAAACCAGCAAAAAAGACAGGTCGATTGACCCCTGAGACAGGGGCAATGGTGTTAAAGCGTGGGGAGGGGGCCTCAATTTTTGAAGCAGAGGCCCCAGCTGTTAGGACGCGCCACGCGCAGGCTTCAGCGTGTGAGGCGGTCCCAGCTGCTAGTGGGAGCCGCGTACAGACTGGGGAGGAGGCCCCTGCTACTGGAGCCAAAGACGCACAGACCCCAGTGCGTGACACGGAAAGAAGTAGGGAGAATGTCGATGACGTTGCCACTGTCACCGGCAGAGGTAATGAGCGTATGTTTTTTCACGATTTTTTGCAAGAGTCTGTACACAGGTAATATCTAACCAAGTTATGTTACAGGGGAAGGAGATGCCTCGACATCGGCTGCTGCTAACGAAGCGTGGAGAGACCTCCCCGACAAGTTTGCCTTCATGGAAGGTGTGATTAACGACATGATCGAGCGTCTCGAACACATCGATCCTGGTACTGGTAAGTTAATGAAAGTGACTACGTACTGTTTTGCTAATAATATGTCATCTTTCTTGATGCTTGTTTTCTGTCAGGAGCTCACCTCCGATGGGACCCCGTGGAGCCCATTGACCTGGACATAGCAGAGCTTCCATCTGATGGGGCGGTCGTGCCACGCAACATTTATGAAGAAATGCGTAAATGTGTGTTACGCTCGACACGTTCCGTGTGGGAAAGCAGAAATATCAACGAAGCCCTATGGAAAAAACTACAGCGGTCAGAACAGAAGGTCGAATCCTTGACTAAGGAAGTCGAGGATCTAAGGGCACGATACAAGTTCCTACAGGCTCGAGTGACTGGGGACGATGACTGGCGTACGGCTGTTATTGATCACTCCCGTTATTGGATAGCCGTCAAGAACAGCATACAGACCAGTCGAGCATTAGTAGAGCAAAGGATGAAAATAGAGCTCCTTGCTCAGAAGAGTCGAGACTGGAGGGACTACTGCGCGGGTGTACAGGAATGGGGGCAAAAGGAAAAGGATCACAAGCACGTGTACAAAAGGGAAATCACCACCTACAGAAAACGCTACCGTGAGTCGGCTATTAAAGCGCGATCCTTGGAGGTCTTCGTCGACACCATCGGAGCGTCCGAGGCTTTTAAGAAGTTTGAGGAATAGGTGACTGTCACTGCATCTCCAGAGAGAGCAATAGTCTTCCCTAGGAATCAAGCTTCAATCCCTACTTTCTACCCAGATCCTCCCTCTTGGAGTAGCGTGGAGAAAGGAAAGGTAAAAGCAGGGATGGCTTCGGGCGAAGATGTGTGGCAAGACCTGACAGAGGATGAAATCATGGAGCATTTGTGGGCTGGTCTAGATAAGCTTCCCTTTGCTGCAAAAGTCGGGTCATCTCGAGTAAGCTCACGCATGGCTTAGTCAGCGCGTTCCCCGACATAATGTTGCCTATTCTAATTTTTACGCTATTTGTATTTCAGGTACCAGAAGGTGGAGAACGTACACCCACTGAGGGGCTAGAGGAAGAAACTATGGAAGTAGAGATAGAACACAACGAGGAAGAGTGTCTTCCTGTGGAGCCAGCATTAGAACGAGAGTCTCACAAAGAGACAATCTTTCCAGAAGGGATACTTCACGGAAACGATGACCCACTGGAGGACGACCTTTTTCGGTTGGACTTAGAGTTAAAGGATACGGGTGATAGTGGCAGTAGGGGTCATGCGTAATTTTTCCTTCTAGCATCATGTCACAAATGATTTGAAGGACAAACATATTATAAATTTTGATTGACTATCTATCATATTTTTTTTATTTTTGCCTTAGTTTAAGGCCATTGCGGGCCGAAAGCGTGAATAGATTATGAATCAATGCGTAAATTGCAAAGTAGCTACTAGTTTAAGGCCGTTGCGGGCCAATGCGTAAACGCGTACACAATGTAATCATGCGTAAATGCCGAAGATAGTGGTGAGTGGAAATTACAACTGTAGACTACTAGTTTAAGGCCGTTGCGGGCCGATGCGTAAATTGCAAAGGAACTACTAGTTTAAGGCCATTGAGGGCCGATGCGTAAATTGCAAAGGAGCTACTAGTTTAAGGCCGTCGCGGGCCAATGCGTATGTTGATTACTAGTTTAAGGCTGTTGTGGGCCGATGCGTAAATTACAAAGTAACTATTAGTTTAAGGCAGTTGCGGGCCGACTGCGTATGTTGTAAATTCGTTCCTAATTTAAGGCCGTTGCGGGCCATTTGCGTATCTTGCAAGGGAGCTGTTAGTTTAAGGCCGTTACGGGCTGAAGCGTAAATTGACTACTAGTTTAAGGCCGTTGCAGGCCTATGCGTATGTTGTAACAAAATATAACCTTGGACATTGCATGAAGTAATAACGAAACATGCGTATAATAACATATGCAAAGGAAAAAGGCGAAGCGTAAACATAGAAGGCGAATGTTGCGTAAAGGCACACAAAGCGTAAAAGCACACAAAAATAAAAGAAACTGTTGGATAGCGATGGGTATGCTAACTTACATGAGCGCACGCTGGAGAGCTTCATTCAGCTGTCGATACGCAACTACCTCCTAGCGGCTTTTATGTTAACTGTTGCGTAAGGGCGAGGAGGTTTGCAGTTCGACTCCTTCTACGCTGTCATCCGAAAATGGTAGGTCGGACCAGGCTAGACCGTCAGTATTATCATTGTTCTGTTCAGGGGCTTGGAGAGAAGGCTGATCATCAGCCTTTTCGATCTCTGAACCCCGCTCTTCCTCAATGTTACTAACGGTCCTGGGAGTGATCTCGTCGCTGCGTATGATAACCTCCCCTCCAACGTAAGGTAGGTGTATCTCCTGATGGATAGGCGATGAGACCGCCCTCAGCTGGGCTAACCATGACCTCCCTAAGATCAAGTTGAATCCTGGCATCTCCTCGACGACTAAAAATGTGGCTTCTGTGGGGAATTGATTCCCGGCCACAAACTCAATACGCACCGTCCCCTTGACTTAAACCCGTGCTCCATTGAAGGATTTTACGCAGGCTGTCTTCGTGGGAGTGATCTGGTCGACCAAACCCAACCTATCCATAATGGAATAGGGAACGACATTAGCAGCCGCGCCATCATCCACATGCACCCTCCGGATCCGGTACTGGCTGACCCGAATGGTGATGAACATCGGCTCCATTGTCAGTTGACCTTTTTCTGGATCATCTTTAACAGACTCGTCTAGAAAGGTCAATGAGGTGGGCTTGGGTTGTTCAGCTTCAGGAGGAAACATGATAGTGTGTATCGCTTCCTCTTTTGCCGGCAAGCTGGCATCCATTGATATGGACGTCAACATGCGTACCATAGCCTCGCGGTGTTCTCGAGAAGTCATCAAGAGGTCGTACAAGCTCAGCGTTGTATTCTTTTGCTTGAGAGCTTGTTTGACCTGCGTGAACGCATCGAGGAGGTCCTTCTCTTGGTAGGGTGGTTTATCCCCCTTATCTTCCTCCATCCGCCCCAAGAGATGGATCTCTCGAGGCGGAGCGGTGTTAGAAGAGGGGTCGTTCTTCTTCCTACCAAGAGAGGGTTGTTGCGTTTCTGTGCCTTTGGCATGGTTCTGGGGCATGGTCATGGGCACAGAGGCCAGAGGCCTAGGCTTAGGGAAGCTGAGCGTAGAGTCATCGTTTGTCGCATTAGCTTGGGTGCTTTCCTCCTTTCGCTTAGGAGGCGATGCCTGATGGTGCTGATTGGAGGTCTGCCCCTGCGTGAGAGGACCAGCCTATGGTCGGGGTGCCCTAATGATGAAGGGAGATCTCGGTGTGGGCGCAGATGAAGCTGCAGCTTGGGCAGTAGTGTGTGACTGAGGCTGTACCTGAGAAGGCGCCCGTATAATGAACGGTGGCCATGAGACCCCACCTGCTGCCGAAGAAGTCGTTGCCCCCCTTTGTGAGCTGGCGGGCACACGCAAAACAAAAGGTTGTTTTGGCGGCCCTTTACGCTCACCGTCCGTACTCACCACAGTGATTGTATAAGGATCGTAATTTGCGTTTAACGGATCCTTGTATACATGTAATGTCTGGTTTTCTGGATGTGTTGGGTTACTGCTGTCTAGCTTCAGATGACCTTTGTCGATCATGCATTGAATATCGTCTTTCAACGCCCAGCAGTAATTCGTATCATGACCACACATCTAATGGTAGTCACAGAAACGGTCCAGCCTGAAAGATCTCGGAACCGCTGGTTCATTGGGCAAAGCTAAGGAAGGATCCCTAGACAGTTCACAGTGACGTCTGTGACGTTTCAGGGCTTCCTTGGACACTTTCTTAGGCTGAATGTGTCCTGTTGCTAGCAGTTGTTTCAGTAGTTCAGAATGTTTCACTGGGAGAGCCACGCATTTTGTGCGATCTATACGCTCAAAATTCGGCTTTGGCTGGGGGGCCTGTTCAGGGGCAGCCGTGGCCTGGCTGGTGCCGGCACCAGCCGTGGCCTCAGGCGGTGCTGTTGCTGGAGCTTTCTTACTCTTGTTCTTGGCATTCTCAATCAATGCCGCTACAGTAGTGGTCGCTGCCTTACCTTTGTCCTTAGCCTTGTTGTGCATGTTCTTGTAGGCAATGTATGTCGGGTCTTTGCTGGCCTCTGCTGCATCTTGGATGCTCCGGACCTGAGCGAAGGCCTGACGTATGTCTCCCGGGGAAAGATAATACAGCTTGGACTTGATAAAGTCGTTGATTGCTCCCTTGAATATGGCCAGCAGATGGGAGTCCAACGTTGTATGAACTTTTGGACTGGCTCGAGCGGGTCTTGTTTCACCCCCATAAGCTGTTCCAACGTGACTTCCAGCTTCATGTTGTATCTGAATCGGGTCACAAATTGGGTTAGCAGCTCTTCCGAAGTTGCAATGGAAGAGCGTGGGAGAGCTCTGTACCAGTCTAAAGCCTTCCCTGTTAACGACATCGCAAAGACTCGGACCAAAGTATGCGGCCACTGTTGCAACAACAAGGATTCGAATCTAAAGGTGGCCACGTGGGTGTTGGGATCCCCCTCCCCATTATACTTGGTAAAATGCGGGAGGGACATCCCTGGCGGCAGCGACAACACGGGGACCGCTGGATTAATCGGATCGTCTTGATAGAAATCCGTGATCTGAATGGTATCAGATCCAGCGGTCTTGAGGCGTCGAACCTCTTCGGTAAGTGTCTGGATAAGCTGAAACGCTTGATCCAGACCTGCTAACGGTGGCGTTTGTGCAGCAGGCAGAGGAGGTTGGACCGGGTGGACAGCCCTCGGCCACTGGAATGCCGGAGGTGGTTGGGTAACAGCTGGTGGAGTAGGGATCCCTGCAGTCTGGGGGGCCTGCGAAGACCACCACCCACCGATCTGGGACGAGGGGTTAGCTGCTGCCTGCTGCGTGGCATAATGGTAAGTGTAACGAGGAAGCACCCGCGAAAATTGCGCCGCAGGTGCTGGCGGGGGCTGTGCACTGTAAACTGTATACGGTTGCTGTTCTATCGCAGGGTTGGCCCAGTGACTCATCACAGGGTACTGGACAAAGGTTTGCGGGGGCACGGTTGCGGTATGTTGCTGAGTTGGCGGGGGTGGGAACACTTCGAGGCGAGTTGATGGTATGGTGTGAGTCTGCACTTGAGGGATGAAATGAGGGATGGTGGCCACCAGGCCGACCGCCGAAATGTTAATTATATGCTACGATGGGATCACCCCCGCGTTATGCTGCAGTTGCACTTACAACCCAGAAGGCTGCGCGTTTGCCTGCTGCGACCCAGACGGCTGCGCGTTGGCCTGCGGAGGAACAGGGATGTGCGTCTGCGTGGTCATGGCGGATTCCAGAGAAGCTGCCTCTCCGTTGAAAGGGAACAACGGATTTACGTATGTGTGAGGCGTCAAGGTATTTAACGAATGTTCCGACATGGCCGCGAATTCATCCTCTGCTTCTTCCTCACGCTCGGGCTCTACCGTAGGTTGTGAGGCCTGGCCTCTAGCCATGATCAGCTGTGAGATGAGTTCGTTTTGGTGTTCGGTCAAGGGGATTATATCGTAGGCCGTTGGCTTGAAATCGTAACCCCCTCGATGGAGCACCTCAAAGTTTCGTTTTGCCTCAAGCTCAGCTCGGCTGAGAGCCAACCTCGCCTGGATCTTAACGCAGATGAAGTTGTACTTTTCAGGGGTTATGACCGTGAAGATAGGATCTTTCCCCTGAAGCCTTAATGAACGGCGCAAGGGTCCCTGAGGACCGGTTGCACCGGGGGCTGGCCCTGTGGTCACCGTCGGGTTCACAGGCACGACACCCGGATCAATAGTGGCCATTGCGGTTGTGGAGGTTGTGTTTGAATAATAAGAATCCATGTATCAACGAGATGGAGAATTACTGGTAATCGAATCTAAAAGAAAGGATGGCTGGCAAACAGCACAAAAGGCTTTCTACCCTGACGAATTTCAAAGAAATCGTCTTTGCGACCGATCTATACCACACAATTGACCTTAGACCTCCCTAGAGGTATTACGTCTATGGCTTAGGGTATAGATCTCTAACAGGATTACCCGAAATATTCGGATCGGAGCCTGAAGGCCCTCCTTCTACCGCCAGAAAACTGTAATGACGGAAAACTTCGGCAGCTGGAAATACCGACCGAAATTCTGTGTACATAGCTTTAACCACGGATCCACGCGAGGGCTAAGCTGGAAAAACGAATCCGTGGTGCCCTGAACGGTCTTGTCGATCAGACAGGGACTTACAGGTCAGTAAAAGCGATGATGATTATGGATTTTTGCGTGCTGCAACTTGGTTCGAGAGATCGTGAAACGGGAGGAAAACGACGTAGGTGGATCGCTACGAGGATAACGCCAAAACGCCGAAAAGATGCTAATCGGGAGAGAAACGCGTAATTCGCAAAGATCAAAGATCTATGTTTCGATCCCAGATAGAATGTATGATTGTGTGTATATTACGTTACAATGGGAGAAAATGAGCACAAAACAGCAAGAAAACTGTCTGGACAGAAGTCTGATCTACCTTGTAGGCCAAAGCTTAGGTGCAGGAATGGTCAAGCTCTAAAGTCTGCCGATCTTCTGACCGATAGAACCTGCTAACTGGGTGAGACAACTCTGCGATCCACGTTCTGCTTCTTTGCTTCGGGTAGATCGGCTGTTAGGGCTCAGGCGTGCTGTGTTCTGTTCCTGCTAAAGGATGGTGCTTGCAGCGATTACCAAAAGGTTGCTCTTTATTTCTCTGTTCAAGGCGATAAGTGTTCCCTTGCTCAGAAAATGCTCTTGTCCTCTTGATCTGCTGCCAACAAAAAGCGATGAGTGCTCTGGTGCTCTGGTTTGTCAACTTGTCAACTGGCCAACTCCCCGAATTTCCGACCCTTGTATATTTGTCAGTCGGGGTATTTATAGGCCGCAACACGCGCAACCCTGATGATGAGGGCCCGAATGTCGCGGGTCCTGTTGACGTGATTCTTTTAAGTCGAACTGCGACTACGCACAACACGCTCGTTTGCGAGCTGTGCGTGCAAAGAGCAGGTCCATGCTAAGCGTGTCTCGGCTGCCTTTGCACTCATTCGCGTTGTGTTGCGTGTATGAGCACAATCTTGGTGTAACAACAATGAGCTCCGGATTGTAACATACGCTTTTCACGCAGCTGCGCACGGTGAAGTGTAAACAAAGTATAATTTACGCTCATCACGCAGCTGCGCGTGATGAAGCGTAACGAGCGCGCACCTGAATTATGACTCACGCACTGATACGCATCGTCGCGTAACGCGCGTAAAGATCAGTTATTCATGCGTTGCGAGAAAAAAGTGCCAACCCGTCGTGTTTCTCTGGATTTTGTCTTCAACTGTCTTGGAGCTTATTACGCTCATTACGCTACCATGCGTGATAGAGCATAAACTTGTCCTTGAACAAATTCGAGGCGTGTTCAACTGTCTTGGAGCCTATCACGCTCATCACACTGCCGTGCGTGATGGAGCGTAAACTTGTCCTTGAACAAATTTGCCTTCAACTGTCTTGGAGCTTATTACGCTTATTACGCTGCCGTGCGTGCTAGAGCGTAAACTTGTCTTTGGACAGATTTAAGGCATTTTCTCGCTCAAACTACGAATCTTCGCCTGAGGCCGACCTGTAATTTTCACGGTGTTTCAGAAAGCAAGAGTAATTTTGACTTTCCAGTTGGTTAAAAAAAGGCAAACTGTACTAATGGATTGTTGTTGGAAAACTAGAGCATTATTAAGTTTCCTTAGGTTAAAGAGCAACAAGAGTATTTTTTTTTTTTTTTAGAGATCAGGGACTAACAAGAGCGTAACAAGACCATTTTTGAGTTTCCATGAGTAATAAGACAAACCATTGTATGAAGTTTTGTTGAAAATCATTAGCATTTTTGATTTTTAATAAGTCAAAAAATGATAGGGATCAAGTTTTATTTTATGTTTGATAATAGTAGTAATGGATTGGATTGCATTTTATATGAACTAAAATTTTTTAACCCATCATAATTAATTATTATGAGTGCAATCTCTTTATATTGAAGAAATGCAAAAATATTTTTAACCAGAAATAAAGATTTATAGAAGCTAGGCACTCTAAAAAAACATTAAGGAATGTCTCATCCTAAGTAGTGTAGACATAATTGGCTAAGGATCACTAAGAGAAACTGATCTCATTCTTGTATGGGGACTTTGAAAAATTAAGCACCAAAAACAACAAGCTAGGCATTAATGAAATCCAAATTGGATCTTAAATTTTGACTAGGAAGACTATGAAGGATTTATATTCCATTTAGGGCTAAGAGTGTGGGAAATAGTAACCTTTTGCACCATGACATAATAGATTTGGTAATTAGAATAATTTCTAAAATTATGCTTTCATAAACACTTCATATTATAAAGCATGTTGCTATCTAAAGAACCAAGGCAATTTTTTGTAAGGAATTCAATCCACCTTGGTAAGAAAAAGAGACCTTGAATTGTTGATCAAGAAAGAGGAGCCTTTACAAGAGGCCACATAGGTTTTAATTAGTTAACAACAAACCTATAGAAAGTAAGAATAGTTTAAGAATTAACCTAACAAAAAGACATTAATTTTGAAACACCAAAGCAAATATTTATTTAACTATTTATCCCCAATTGGCAACAAATACTATCAAACTTGAATCCAAGATCTATGTGTTGCAAATACAAAGGGAGAAGCCCTTCACTTAAGTTTAAGAGGATTTAGTAACACTTCAAAATAGCAATGGATACACTAGGAATGATGGATTTTAGACCCCCAAAAAATAGATTCAAAGTAGATCAACAAAGAGAGAATGCAGCTTTTAATCATTTTTGTAGCCAAACTCTTGTAGTTTCATTTTGTAACATAAAGAGTGATTAGTGAGTGCCTACAATGTGAATTCAAGTTATTTGTATGGAGTTTTATCCAAGTGGATTGTACCTATACATCATCCATGAATGATAATAAGACTAACATTAATTCTTATTCATTGTATCAATATGACATAGCTTAATGTTTCCTTAATTGCAATTTAATTTTCCTTATTCATTTACTTCATACACAAATAGTTAATTATTTACATTTAATTGTATGTTAATTGTGTGGAATGAGTACAACCAACTTCAAGCATAAAATCATTAACATTTGATAATCATAGCATTGTGCCACTTGGTACACTTAGTAGTTGATACTTTGTAATCCAATATCAATAGCTAGAGTTCAAGATATGTACATGAAGTTGAGATTGGATACTCATTGCATAAACTAGATTAGAATTACTTTTAACATATAGGTTAATTTATATTAAATTTCAAAATTGTGATATTTTAATATTTTTATAATATTTTTTCATGAGTATAAAAAATCAATTATACATCTTAATTACACTTAACCATGTATATTAAGGGTCACTTCGGTGCAATTAGAAAGATAGGAACCCATGATTGAGCACTTAACTATATAGGTATCATGCTAGTATTTTCTACAAATTATGATCAATTCACTTACATATGCTTGTGATTTATATAGTTGGGCATTAGACATATCTACTGCTCTTAAGTACCAAAATTTATTTTATATGAAACTAAAATTTTAATATGTACTAAGGAAATGAACTTGTGTAAAATATTTTTGGAGCATCTAGTAGTCATGTAACTTGAAGACTTCATATACAATTCTCTATAACTAACACTAATCATTATATGTGAGTAGATGTTGATGAGTTGATTATGATGATGATGTGCCTACATAAAGGGGCACTAGAGAAGTGGGTCACAAAGAAACGATTTAGGATCATGTAACCTATACACCAATCATGAGGAAAATGGTATGCCATATAAGTGGTGCATGAATAGATCCTGGACATATAATGGTTGAAAGCATGTCATTAATAAGATTCTTACCCTATTCACTCAAACTCTTAGCACACCCTTTTCAAAACAAAGAAAATTCACTTAATCCTTACTAGTGTGCTGAAAATAGGTAAAGGGAATGAAATATATAGGAGGAGAGTTAGAGAAAGTAGAGAGAAAGTAAGACAAGAAATTAATGGTATATTTCCAAAATGGAGAAATTAATAAAGCAAGTTAAGAAATGAGGGACATTACCCATACACCACTTTTAGGTGCTATGCACATTTGGGACATGGGTATATCTTTCAAACCAACTTTTCTCTCACTCCCATGAAATAACATGTGAAAAGATAAATATAGATAATTCATTGCTCACTCATGCTATTTCAAATGCTCACATGAAAAGTAATTGAGGAAATATTATAACTTTCTACATCATATATATTTCTTCTAACTATCTTCACCATTGATGAATTGTAGAAGAAACGCAAAGAAAATGAAATTGTTAAAAAGAGGAAATATAAAGGAAAATTTGTGGGAAGATGTAATAAAATTATAAGAATAAAGGGTAGTAAATAGGATGAGACGTGAAGATGAAAGCATTTAGAAAATAGTTTTGATAAAAATATTTTAGAGAAGAAAGAGAGTTAGAGAAAACCTATGATAATCTGCCTTCCTCTTTTTTTGATCAAATGTAGTAATTTTTAAGATAAGATTAATTAACAAGATTTGGATATTAATTTCCATCAAAGTAAACTACATAATATGCTTCATTTACAAGTATTTTCATGATGATGAAGGGACCTTACAAATTAGGAAAGAACTTTATGATTTTGGCATTTTGAAAATGACAAAAAATAATATCACCTTCTTTAATGTTTATGAGACATACATGTTTGTCATGGTGATGTTTTATTACTTCTTAATGATTATGTATATTGATGGCTACTATGTTATGATTTTCTTTAAGTCTATCTAGTTTAGCACAACATGCCTTATCATTTTCTTCATCTATCATCCAATTATTTAAGACTACTCAATGAGTGGCCACATGTAACTTAATTGGAAGCATAGCTTTAGATCCATAAGTTAATAAGAATGGGATCCCACCAATGGCATTGTAGAAAGTGGTATGGTAGACCCAATTAGTGTTGGACAACTAGGTATATAATTTTTTTGGGATTTTTCAATCATAGTTTTAAGTAGGTGGATTAAAGACTTATTAGTGGATGGTGGATTTGGCTTGATTNACCCCTACACTCAACCATATGAATATGAGCATTACATGTGCGATTCAGTTGAACTCCCCAGACTAAGTGCCTACATGCCTCATGGAATACTTAAGGTTAATTTTTCATTGTCTTCCCAGACTTACTTGTAATTGTCATGATTGTATGGTTAAGTAAGTCTGAGGTATGTGACTTTTATGTTTTTTATGTTTTATCTCCTATGCTAACAAGGTAACGGTGAAGAGACTAATTAAATAACTTTAACTAACTAACTAAGCTTTAATTAACCTAGCATCAACATCTGTTCCCACTTACCATTCACACCATGAACCAATGCAACCTTGGCTACCAAATTCTACCCATTACCAAGTATAACGCACATGCTCGAAGTCGTACTGAATGCAGTTAACTATAAAAGAAGGGTTGAGAGATATTTAATTAACTAATAAATAATTTAAATGATAAAGAATAAATAATAGTAATTAAAATCCTATTTAGCCTATTCCATGCACTGTAAGGTTTATCCAACAGTTCGTCTTTATTTCCATGCACAAACTTGTGTTCAGGTAAATATTTTCTTGAATAAAGATCTACCCACTTTGGAGCTCCTACTATGGGCACATGGAAATTATTCTATCTTTCGAGAGGAAAAATTGCCAAAGTTTCTCTAAGGGTCTAGATCTAGATAGAGAAACAAGGAAGATCCACCTCTTATTTATAGACTTGGCGACACACCGCGATATCACGTACACAATATCGCAAGGGAAGACGCGATATTGTGTACGCAATATCAAGGGGGTTGTGATATCGCAGTGAACTCAATATCACATAGGTGATATTGCAATGAACTCAATATCGTGTCTGATCATACCCCCATGACTGAATGAAAATGTGTCCTCAAGTTCCTTACAAAATATTAGGAAGGTATGGGATTATTGACTTGAATGGAACTAGTGGTGAATGGGATGACATGTGAACGGATCATCATTATACAACAAAAAAAAACTAGTGTTCACAACAAGAAGAGTGAACACCTTATACATTTGACATTAGGCCTTATTTGACAGCTGAGAGAGAAGAAAGAAGAGAGAAGAAGTCTACTGCTGCCAATGCCAAGATTACGCCTTTTGTTGTCCATTCATAAGTGCACCATCAATCTTGCTCCTTGCATTGCTACTTCAACACTGATCCATTCCAAGTGTTCCCTCCAAATCCAATCTATTATTGTATGATTACCATCTACACACACAACACAATCTTATATTAGCAAGGGTAAATGAATCTCAATGCAATTGATACCTTGCTTTGGTGAAAGGTCATTGGCTGAGTTGTGGTATCACTGATATGGATCTGAAGATATGATAGTACTAACTACCGAAGGTGTAGGGGTTAGGAGAAATAGAAAAAATTGGGTCAGGACCCCCATGACTAAGAGCGAACCTCCGGTAGCGATATAATGGAAAAGGAAAAGAAACTAGAAAGATGGAGGAAAAGAGACAACTATAATGTCGATGAAATGGATGTCAAGATGGAGATAAACAAAATAGAGTAGATTGCAAAAATGTTAAGGGAAATTATTTAATGGATGCGCCAAATAGGAATGCCAGTGGATCCTCCCCAAAGAAGGCTCATGCCGTTAATGCCTTGAAAAACCCACATTCAAATAGTTCGTACACTCTAGGAATGTCATTTGAAACAAGACTTAAAGTCTTAACCACAAGAATTGACCAAAACTAAAATGATGCATCCACCAAGATATATACTAATGATACAACTAGCAATGAGGTGAACAATGGAGGAAGGATGATGGAAAGAAGAGAATGGAATGGAATCTCAAGAACAAGGTGATGTACGGCCCCTTGTGTAGTTAATGATTAATATGACTACGTGGATCCCATTCCAAGTCGAGCCTCAAACCAACCACATCTAGTGACTTTGCATTAATGCATTTGTCCAATCCATCCACTTGAAGTAAGAAGAATGCCTTCACCAAAGAGCCATCACCGTTCCAACGAAATGAAGGAGGAGAGAATGGGAAGCGAGGAGGGCCTTAGTTCGAGGGAACATGTTTATTTTAGTTCCATAACCAGTGCTTGTAGCTCACATGATTATTTCTTCTAAGGGGTGTTCTTTGAATTCTCACTATTTTTTTTTATGTTTATACATGAGAATCACACCATGCAAAGACTTTGTTATTTTTATTTACTCAGCTCCCTGATAATTGGGTAACGTCAAAATGGCTAGAAAACTAAAGAAGAAAACATCCGAGCACCCAAGAGAATGGCAAACGCAAATCCATCAAGTTCCCTTGAAGTCACACCCTTTTCAATCCTTGAGTCCTTCCTTAGTTTGAGAAATGCCTTGTCACCAATTCGTTATAGTTCTTATTATTGCGAAAAGGAACTATACAGTTCCAAGCCAAGAGCGACCATAGAATTTTTTGGATGAATGGATGAAGTGGACTCATTTCCTATCATATTAAAAGAACCATACCTTATTATCAACATCATAACTTATAGGAAAAAACCAAACATTACCAATCAATAGGAAAATAGTTCATACTATCATGAAGAACACTTATTAAATGACAAACCTGACAAGATGGATAACACACACACACACTCACACAAAGAAATTAAAAAGAGTAAACGATGTTGTAAAACAAAAACAAGAAAAGCTAAAGAAATTTGTAAAACAAAAATGTGTAAAACAAAAACTTAAAAGAATTGAGGGCCTCAAAGGATTAGCATTGGTGGCCATCTCCCCCATGAATGAATTGAAAGGGAGAGATCCAAAATAATGAGTGTTTGTTTGAATTTCTTAGAAGTGTCCAACTTCTCCCAATTGATTTTCTTAGATTAAAGGGTGGAAGTCGGTGACACTCATATTCCAATGTATCTATTTCTTCGTTGTGGCCATGAGTTGTTCCCCCAGTTTGTTCCATGCATGTTGGTGGGTTTCTTTCTTGATCAGCTGTCAACCACTGGGTGTTCTCTTGTTGTGTGGTTGCTACATACAAGCACCGTTGTATCTTTGTTTCTTGGGCATACCAGTTGCATGAAGGAGATGCTAAGCATTCCTCCATGTCATCACCCTCTAAGTCACTGTATGTGATGCATGGAACTTTCTTCTTCTCGATCTTTCCATAAACATTTTCCTTTGATATTTCCAAGGAAAGATCACAAATCCTTAGGCATGTGTTGATGGTGCTGAGTCATGCCCTCCCCATTGTAATTGGGAAGTCCCCTTTGTTACTATTGACTTCTATAACCAAGAAATTAGCTGGGTATGACCAACCATACACAATGGTAGCGATGTCCTTCACCAATCCCAAGGGAATGGTGATGAATTGGTTAGCCAACTCTAGTTCAATATTTCTCTTCTTGAGTAAGGGTAGGTTCCAAGCTTGATACATTTCTCATGAGATTACATTGACTCTGAAACCTGAGTCAAGAAGAGCTTTATGTGGTTCGTTCCAGGTGACTTGGAGATAGATTAACAGACTTCCAGGGTCAGAGAGTTTCCTGGGAACGTGGCCCACCTTGATCTAGTTGGTAATAGTATGTGTTAACATAACCATATGTGTTATGCCCTATTGTTGGTTTGAAGGGAGCTTTGAAGTCTTGGATGTTGGAGGAGCATGCATAGACTCAACCACTTATGGTTGTGAGAGCTTGTTTGGGCTTTTGGTTCTAAAGAAAGGTCTTCTCTTCTTACGGTTGTTAGAACCAATAGTGGGTTGAAGCTTTACAGCTCTCATAGCATTACGTTGCTATGGTTGAGTTGAGAGTTCCCCTTACATTGTTGGAACAGATGGTAGTGGAACTATCAATGGATGAGTGGCAAATGGATTTAGAGGATGGTACGCATGTGGTGTATCTTCCATGGGAGAAGGAGTCCTAAAATACTCCTGAACTTGGTAGTGATTTTGAGAGTTTTTGTGACCCATAGAGTCACTTGGAGAAACTGGCTACTACATGTAGTAGCCATATGGGTTCGGTTGTTGGTAAGGGTATTATTGTCTAGGTGGTCACATCCCCCATGACTGTGGGTGTTGCCACTATTGATGTTGCTCGATAGGTTGTGGCAGAGTTCCACTTGGATAATATGTTAACAGTTGGTGGAACTGCCTTGGGTTACCTTGGGGATAAGGTAACCTTCATGTGCTTGTCGTCTATTAAGTCTTGGGCTCAGTGCATACACCCTGAACTCTTGCAAATGTGAGATTATTGGACAACATCCCTTAGGATGTTCATATTGGCAAATCTCACATCCATCATCATTGTCTGTGTCAAAATCCACAGCCTCATCAGAGATAGTGATTTTTCCCTTACCCTTGTCACGTGCATGACCTGAATCTATCCACTTTTTCTTATCGTGGTCACTACTTCGTTCCTCCTTATACTCCTCTACGATTTTTAGGACAGTTTTAATTTCACTATCTAAGGAGCCCCATATTTCATCTACCTTATCCAACACTTCAGTTGTTAGCTTTTGAAGTGACAAGGTTTTTCAATTCACCATCTCTTCGAGTGGTGACTCATCCTCTTCATTGCAGAATCTCACTCCCTTCTTTTGGAGGGAAGGATTGCAGTTGTACTCTTTTGTGCTTTCTATTTTCCATAGCTCCCCTTCTTCTTTGGCTACTTTCTCCCAAAATCGATGAATTTCATGGGATCTAAGCTTAGATAATCTCCCTTGGGCATAAGTCCCAAGGATTCTCCTAGTCTTATGTCTTAGCCCATCTATGAGGTGGCGTAGTTGATCCCATTTTGTGTAACCATGGCCCGAGCAACGATGTAGCAATGCATAGTATCAACCCATGGAAGCATCCAAGGGTTCATGAGTACCCTGCTTCCATCCTTGAATTTTCTTATGCAAGTTAGATACTTTGGAGTACGTTTGGTATTTATCGTTAAAAAATTCTAGCATTGTACTCCACCTCCTAATGGTTTTTGGCTCTAAGGACTGGTACCAATTCTCTACTACCTATATGAGTGTCCTAGGAAACAACTTTAATTTCTACCACTTGCTCTCAATATTTTGCAAGGTGCAGGCATCGTGGAATTCCTATAAATGATTTTGCGGATCAGCGTTATATCCTCCTTCAAAGCATGGGATATTATTCATATCTAATCTTTTGATTCGACTATCTTTTTGGTGCCTTGTAGGTATTCTAACTGCCTCCGTAATATCTAGCATACTTCAAGTGGCAAGTAGGGGTTCACCATGATCATCTCTCTCATGACGTCTATGATGTCTACGTTGTTCCCTACTTTCCCTTCCTTCATGCCTTGATTCTCTTGACTTCCCTCATCCTCACTCTTGACTCTCTCGTCGAGGTCTCTCATTTCGTTTATCCTTATCCTCAGTATTATGCCCTTGGTGACTGCGTCCTGATGTAGAAGGAGAGGGTGAATGGTGTGATGAAGGAGAAGAAGAAGGGGAACCATCGTCATGATGATGTTTCTCACCTTCTCTTCGGTGGCTACAACCCCAATTTTGATGATGATTAGAATGCCCATCCTTGTCATGTGTTTTTGTTTCCTCAGTGAACACTTGGTGTTCGTGGGAATCAAAACCAGGGTTGTGTATCATGGAGTGCAGGTTTTGATACCCCTCCTCATCACCATCGTTAGGATGGGGAACAGCATCCTGTGGAGAACCTATTGAGATAGGTTCACCACCCATAATTTCTCCTATGATAGGTGAAGCATTATGGGGACCTTTTCCCTTCAACGATGTGTGGCAACTCTCCTAACGCAAGTCCCATTGATGTTGCACTTCTATGAGATGGTATTCCCTTGTGTTGTAATATTCTGCAATGTATTCAGCATATAGCTGCATCATGTATATCCATGCCAAAGCATGAAGGAGCATGTTAGGGACTACCTGATCTAGGGGTAACACTATGTTACCTTGCAAGTCATACCAACGCAGCTGTTCGTCCTGATGGAGGATAAAGGTAAAATTTGGTATATACTCATCGGGATGAATATATATCACACTGAATTCCTAAGGAACTGGAAAATTTTGGTTATGTGTGTTAGATTTCTGACGGTCTCTTGTGTGATCCCTAGGTGGTGAAGTTATTTTATGAGAAGAAGAATACATTGTTATTTTATTCGGTGTGCTGATTAACCATTATTTGAATTTTCTTCTAATTAATCCTAAGGGTTCTTTTAAGCTCCCAACAATGTGGATAATTTCCTATGTTCTACTTAGCGCACAAACACTTAGTCCCTGGAAATGGAACCAATGATGAGTGGCGAGGTACCCCTACACTTAACCATACGAATACGAGCATTACACGCACGATACGGTCGAACTTCACAAATGGACTAGTTGTGGCATCTAGTTAGTTAGCCTTAACAATAAACACCAGCAACCTGAAGGAAATATCCATTCTGTATTACCCTTAACAATTACTATAAATCTTTAAAAAATAGCCAATAATATGATAATCATAAATAGTTAAAAAACTCAGAGGGAGCGACCATTATATATATATATATTAGGACTTTGCTACAAGATAACACCTAATATAAACAAAGTTCATGAGATATTAATTACATAATAATAAAATATATAAACTACCAACAAGCATAACACACTTAGTAATCTACCAACACAATCTCAATAAAAGAGCATACATACCAAAAATCTAAAAATATAGGGTGTTATATCCTTTCCTTTAAGAATCTTTCTACAGAAGAAATTTTAGCATGATAAGTGGGAAGAACTAACAGGGCACCAACATGAGACCTTCGTTTGTCACCAACATGAGAAATGATGTGTACAGAAACACCATCACATAATATGCATGGAATTTTTTTTCCTTGGCATTGCTGGTGTTGCCGTTCACTAGTGGTAGACGATCACTGCTATGGTAGACCCCATCGATGGCACTTAGTTTACCAATGGTCATCCCCACTATGGCCCTCTCACTTTCAAGAATCACCTAGAAAAAATACCAAAAAAACATGAATTTCGTGTTTCTAAAATATAGCGTGATCGTTGGCATTAGAGTTTTCTTTTTTTGTGGTCGGGTCAGAGCAGGCCTGTGGCACATAAAGAGTTTATTGACTCTCCTCTAGGGAATTCATGTCCTTGATGCAACTAATTATTCTTAAATGAAGATGTTTTCTATTTTGATGTCATATTATAAAATTATAGTCCAAACACAATTATTAAAAAGGATAGTGCAATGAATTTCCTTTAGGAGTTACCCCTAACATTTTTCTTGAAACTAGTTTTCTTTTACCTTATTGAAATTCTCAAATTTTCATCTTATCTCCCCTAAACTATAAATGTTTCATTGGATTTGTGATTTACAAGTTCTACAATGACTATGTCAATATGATATGCAACAAACCATAAATTGGTCCACATCTATTATGTGGAAGATACATGGTAAATGAGGGTATGCATGACATATGTACATGCCCATATGAAGTGTTTTATTGTGTACATGTGTGAAACAAATTCTAAGTATATGTGGCAATAGATACAAAATTTATAAAAGTAAGAAATTAAACAATCAACCTTGCAATTATTATTGTAATTCTGCATCATAGTTCTATGCAAGTTGGTTGACACATAAAATACCTTTTGTATTATTTTAACATGTCTTTGGGTCCCACCTTGGCCTACTCATAGGTGCCTACTAGCAATCAAGGTTGGGACCTAGTGACACACCTAAGCATGATTAAGATGATCATGGAATGTACATGGATGGGTCATATGAAATGACCCATAAACCGATGTGGATTGGTATATGGTTTTCATGATATACCACTATGTCTTAGAGAAAATACCTTATCTATGCTTGGAATATCCCTCCAAGCTAGCTTACAAAGTGCTAGAATTGGGATTCAAACCAATACATCTTAGCTGCAAAGAATTTGAGCCAATTAGCTAAGGTTTAGATATATCTTGTTCTCAACACACAATTATGCTCTATTTAAGTTCTACAAAAAGATCCATTTTTGCTATATCTCATTTTAACACCTCCTCTCCTCAAAAAAATATTCACAAGAGATGTTAGCTTAGTGGTTCCAATGGGAAAAGCTAGGTTATAAACAAAGGATTTAGGTATTCATCATTTTTTTTGTTTTCAAAGTAGTTAATAATAAGAAGTATCAACAAGACAATGATGAGTTAGCGTACTAGTAAGAATCTTAATTTGGAAATTCCAAGTTACGGGTTTAATTTTGGTGGGCAATGCTAAGTTATAAAATTAATTTGACTATATGTCTTGGAGAGGGTCCATAACTTGGAATGATAGTAAGGTAGTTTTTTCTTAAGTCATAATACCTAGGATCAAGCCTAAGAACAACTAGCCAAAACAAGTCAAGCTTGCACTCATCCACCAACCCTCCTAGAACCTTACCTTAGGGGGATGAGCATTGAGCCTCAAGATAATGATTGTATAATGCTACTTGATGAGTGGCGAGGTACCCCTACACTCAACCATACGAATACGAGCGTCTCACGAGCGATCCAGTTGAACTCTAAGGACTAAGTGCTTACATGCCCAAATGGAACACTTAAGGTTAATCAATCGTTGTTTTCCCAAACTTACTTGTATTTTCATGGTTTTATGGTTAAGTTTGGGGTATATGATTTTTATGTCTTTTATCTTTTTAATGCCTTATGCTAAGAGGGAAGGGTGAAGAGACTAAATTACTAACTTTAATTAACTAAGTTCTAATTGTCCTAGCATTAGTATCTATTCCCACTTTCCGTACATACCCTGAACTAGTACAACACTACTGGGATTACCAAATTCTACTCATTACTAGGTTACCAAGCACTGCACACATGCTCGAAGCGGTTGTATTGAATGCACTTAACTAGGAGAGTTAAGGGTTGAGAGAAATTAATTATCTAGGAAAGCATTTAAACATTTAACATTAATTAAATCCTATTTAGCTTAGTCCATATGCTGCAAGGTTTATCAAAAAGTTCATATTTATTATTGTACACAAATGTGTGCTTAGGTACAATTTTCTCAAATAAAGATCCATTTACTTTGAGACTCCTACTGCAAGCACATGAAAATTATTCTAACTCTGGAATGGTAAAACTGCTATAGTTTGGCTAAGGGTCTATTTATTGCTAGTTCAAATAGAGTTAAAGTCATTTCAAAAGAGTATGTAGGCTCTGGGAATGTCATTTCAAAAAGAGAGTTAAAGTCTTAACCACAAGAATTTACCAAAAAGAAAACAATGCATCAACCAAAATATGGACTATTTATACAACCGACAATGAGGTGAAAGATGGAGAAAGAAGGATGGAGAGAAGAGAATGGAATGGAGTCTCAAGAACAAGGTGGTGTACAACCCCTTGTGTATTAATGATTAATGTGACTTAGTAGATCTCATTCCAAATCCAGCCTAGAAAAAACCACATCTAGTGACTTCGCATTAATACATTTAGCCTATCTATCCACTTGAAGTAACAAGAATGCTTCCACGAAAAAGTCACCACCATTCCAACGAATCGATAAATGAGAGGGTAGGAAGCGAGAAGGGCCTTAGTTAGAGGGAACATGTTCATTTAGTTCCATAACTAGTGCATGTAGCCCAAATGATTATTTCATCTAAGGGGTATGCTTTGAATACTCACTATTTTTTTTTTGGCGTGAAAACAACACCATGCAAAGACTTATTTATTTTTATTAGCTTAGCTTCTCAATAATGGAGCAACATTAGAATGGTAAGGAAAACTCAAGAAGAAAACATCCAAGCACCCAAGAGAATGGCCAACACAAATGCATCAATTCCCCTTGAAGTTATACCCTTTTCAATCCTTGACTCCTTCCTTAGTTTGAGAAATGCCTCAGTCACCAATTCATTGCTTGTTCTTATTATTTTCTTTTGAAGAAAGAAACTATACAATTCCAAGCCAAGAGAGACCATAGAAATTTATGGATGTATGGATGAATTTGACTCATTGACTATTATATCAAAAGAACCATACCAAAGTATCAACATCATAACTCAAAGGTAAAAACCAAACATTAGCAATCAAAGGGATATAGTTCATACCATCTTTAGGAGCACTTATTAGGTGACAAACTTAACAAAATTCATAAACACACAAATAAACGAAAAAGTATGAACAATGTTCCAAAACAAAAACAAGAAAAGTTAAAGAAATTTGTAAAAAAAATGTGTAAAAAAAAAACTTAAAAAGAAATTGAGGTCCTCAAATGATCAGCATATGTGGCCATCTCCCCCATGACTAAATTGGAAGGGGGAGATTCAAAATAATGAGTGAGATCATCCTCTCTCAAATGTGCTATGTGCATAGACCGTTCTAGGTTTATGACACGATTTGGTTTGTTGCACATAGACTAGTATTCCCCTAACGGAGTACTCATTTGGATTTTTTAGGAGTTTCCAACATCCCCCAATTGGTGTTTGTAGGTTAAGCATTGGAAGTTGGCGACACTCATGCTCCAGTGCATCTATGGCTTTGACATGTGCGTACATTATTCTCTTACTTAGTTCCATGCATATTAGTGAGTTTATCTTTTGATTAGCTGTCAACCACTAAGTATTTTCTTGTTGTTTGGTTGCTACATATAGGAACCTTTGTATGTTAACCTCTGGTACACACCAGTTGCATGCAAGCAATGCTGAACATTCCTGTATGCAATCACACCCTGTATCACTGTATGTGATGCATGGAACTTTCTTCTTCTTGATCTTCCCACAAGTGTTTTCCTTAGATATTTTTAGGGAAAGATCACGGATTCAGAGGCATGCATCCATGGTACTTAGCCATGCCATTCCCATTATTATTGGGAAGTTCTCTTTGTCATTGTTGACTTGTATCACTAGGAAATGAGCTAGGTATGACCAACCACACATAGTGGTAATGATGTGCTCCACCAATCCCAAGGGAATAATGATGGACTAGTTAACCAGCTCTAGGTGAATATTTATCTTCTTTAGTGGAGGTAAGTTCTAGGATTTATACATTTCTTATGATATCAAGTTGACTTCGGAACTTGAGTCCGGAAGAGCTTTACAAGGTTCATTCCCAATGACTTGAAGATAGATTAAAGGGCTTCTAGGTTAGATAATTTCCTAGGAAGGTGGCCCTCCTTAATCCAGTGGGTGACGGTGTGTGTTAACATAACCATGTGCATTGAGATCTGTATTTGGTTTGAAGGGAGCTCTGAAGCCTTGGTTGTTGGAGGAACGTTTAGAGGCTTAACCGCTTGTGGTTGTGAGAGCTTGTTTGGGCTATTGGTTCTGAAGAAAGGTCTTCTCCTTGTACAGTTATTAGAACCAGTAGTAGGTTGAAGGTTTATAGCTCTCCAAGGATTCATGAGTTCCCTACTTCCATCCTTGGATTTTCTTTTGTAGGTTGGACACCTGGGAGTATGTTTGATACTTATTGTTAAACAATTCTAGCATCATACTCCACCTTTGAATGAATTCTAGTTCTAAGGACCGGTACTAGCTTTCTGCTTCTTTTACTAGCTTCCTTGGGAACAACTTTAATTTTTGCCACTCATTCTCAATATTCTACAAGGCACATGCATCATGAAATGCCTGTAAATGGTTCTGAGGATCAGTGTTGTATCTTCCCTCAAATCATGGGATGTTATTCATGTCTAATCTCTTGATCTTGCTATCTTTCTGGTGTCTTGTAGGAATTCTAATGGCCTCCATGATGTCTAACATGCTTCGGGTTGTAATTAGGGGTTCTTCATGGTCATTTCTTTTGTAGTGTCTATGATGCCTACGTAGTTCCCTACTTTCCCTTATTCCATGCCATGATTCTCTAGAATGCCCTCGTCCTTGTTCCCAACACTTTCATTCGAGGTTTCTCACTTTGCTTATCCTTATCCTCATAGTTAGGCTCCTTATGACTGTGTCCTGATACAGAAGGAAAGGGTGAATGTGACGATGAAGGTAAAGAAGAAGGAGAACCATCACCATGGCGATGCTTCTTACCTTCTCTTTGGTGGTCCCGGCCTCAATTGTGATGATGATCAGAATGCCCATCCTTATCATGTGTTTGTGTTCCCTCATTGAACACTTGGTGTTCGTGGGGATCAGAACCAAGGTTATGAATCATGTAGTGAAGGTTTTGATACACCACCTCCTCACCATTGTTAGGAGGGGGAACATCATTTTGTAGAGAACCGATCGAAATAGGTTCACCATCCTCAAATTCTCTTAAGATGAGCAGAGCGTTATGGGGTCCTTTGTCCTTCAATGATGTATAGTAACTCTCCTGTTGCAAGTCCCGTCGACATTGTGCTTCTATAGAATGATAGTTCCTTGTGTTGTAATTGCATGCAATGTACTCTACGTATAATTGTGACATGCCTATTCATTCAAGGGCACGAAGGAGCATGTTTGGGCTACTATGTTTGGAGGCAACACTATGTTACCCTCCAAGCCTCTCCAATGCAGTTGTTCATCTTGATGGAAGATAAAGGTAAAGTTGGGTATATATTCATCATGATGAATATATACCACACTGAATTGTTGAAAAACTAGTAGCTCTTGGTTATGTGTATTGTGTCGTTGACTGTCTCTTGTGTTGTTCCTAGGCGTTGAAGTGCTTTTGTGCAAAGAAGAAGACATTTTAGCCTTGTTCGGTGTGCTATTTACTGTTATGTTCTTTTTTTTTGTTTGATCAACCCTAAGGGTTCGTTCTAGCTCCTAATTATATGAATGATTTGCTATGTTTTACATAGTGCACAAACAACTAAGTCCATGGCAATGACACCAATGATGAGTGGCAAGGTACCCCTACACTCAACCATACGAATATGAGGATCTCACGTGTGATCTGGTTGAATTCCAAGGACTAAGTGCTTACACGCTCTAATGGAACACTTAAGGTTAATAAATCGCTTTCTTCCCAAACTTACTTGTATTGTTACGGTTGTATGGTTAAGTAAGTTTGAGGTATATAATTTTTATGTCTTTTATCTTTTTAATGCCTTATGCTAAGAGGGAAGGGTGAAGAGACTAAATGACTAACTTTAATTACCTAAGTTCTAATTGTCCTAGCATTAGTATTTGTTCCCACTTTCCGTACACACCCTGAACCAGTACAACACTACTAGGATTACCAAACGCTACTTGTTACTAGGTTACCAACTGTTGCACATGTGCTCGAAGCAGTCGTACTGAATGCACTTAACTAGGAGAGTTAAGTATTGAGAGAGATTAATTATCTAGGAAAGTATTTAAACATTTAACATTAATTAAATCCTATTTATCTTAGTCCATATGTTGCAAGGTTTATTAGAAAGTTCATCTTTATTGTGGTACACAAATGTGTGCTTAGGTATAATTTGCTATAATAAAGATCCATTCACTTTGAAACTCCTACTGTGGGCACATGGAAATTATTCTAACTCTGGAATGGTAAAAATGCTATAGTTTGGCTAAGGGTCTAGATCTAGATGATTGAACAAAGGAAAGATGGGTCTTATTTATAGACAAGGCGATGGGCTGCAATATCACATACGTGATATCGCAAGGGCCAACATGATATCGCGTACGCAATATCGCGGCTCAGCACTACTAAATCTTACATTGTAAAGTACAATCATATGAAAGGTTAGATGTATCATTGATAATGGCTTATAATAATTTACAAGTACAACTAGTTAAAATGTTTTTAGCATATTTTACAATAAAACTCATCATCATCATCATCATCAAAATAAGGTTAGTTGAATGAGTTCTTTTTCAGCATTTGCCTCTATAAAGAGCTTGATCTTTATTTATTTGCACTTTCTTCAAATCATCTTCAATTATGTTTTCTATGTCTTTTTTTGGTTTTCCTTCAAGTGACTCTCTTGAAACAGTGATTTATGGTACTATCAACTCAAATTCCAAGGTAGTTGCAGAGTATTTAAGTGGTAATTGGTATTAATCCAAAAAACATTACCTTGTACTAAGTAAATAAAGAGGTTGTACATATATAGACAAACAACTCATTCAATTCTTTTATAAAAGATGTGCAAGTTGTGTATCCAAACAAACATGAAATACATTTATCTCCTAATATCATAGTATGCAACTTTTCATTGTCGAATAGAGGATAACAATGTGATAAATTACTTTAGCTTTAAAGGATCATCATCTAGAGGGTCTATGCTTATCTTGTAGATCTAGTTTGTGGAAGAGGCATTAGATAAGTGAAAACATAACTTCTTCGTAAGGGCTTGGTTACATGTCATGGTTTTTTGATTGGTATGGCTAACTATGGAAATTTTATTGGCCAAGTTGTACACCTGCAAACTGCCACATAATTTATCTTGCTTCTTTTGCAAAGCCATGGTCCTTGATAATTAATTTTAGTTACCCATGGTTTCCAGCTAGTTGCAACTATGTATAGGATTCTGAGTGTTCATGTGCATGACACCTTAGGTAAAACAAAAATTCATGCTATAGTAAAAAATAATGCATGTGACAAATAATATAAATCATGGTTATTTGAGTACTTTTCCATGCTATGATCAAAAAACCATAACATGTGATTGAGCCTTGAGTGACTCTATCCAAGTTCTAGCTTAGATCTTACAACTATTATCATTGTAAGTGATGGTCCCTAATAAACTAGTTTAGCTAAATATTTTTGAAATCTTAAAATTGATTTTCATGTTAAAACAATCAAAACCATGATTATCATGGTAGTTGTTTAGCCTTCTTTTAATGATACCCCAATTACTTGAACAAGTTCATCTCTTTGTTCCAAGAGACAAACAACGAGCTGAAGATGTGGCTCCCCCGAACATGGCGACAGCAATGAACAGAATGAAAGACAATGAGCTGGCTAGTAGGGACATAATTATGGACTTTCATAGTGATTGTACGATGACCATGTGTTTCCTGTTGATGTTGTTATTGGCCATCGTAAGCACCACATTTTTAATAATCAATGAACATATTGAATGGTAGAAAATGTTCCATGGAATATTGGGAGGCATAATAAATAATGTAAAAGAATGTTCCTACCTTCCCAAATGTTCCCACACTGGTCTTCACTAGGTAGACCAATGTGGGACCAGTTTGATTTTCCTTCGTTTGTCGCTCGTTATGGCATGGCACAAAAGTGTTTGGAATTTGGAATGTAGCCCTTCATTGGTTTGTTGCATGTCAAAACACACAGTTGAGTGTTGTTGTGTGTGTTCTGACAAGATGCAACTATTACGATGATGATGATGAATGAAAAGGTCACCACTATAGCAAGCAACTTTAGGACTATGGTCTTGGCATTGGAACTAGATGCATGTATTTAAAGATATATATAGTCAACATGGAACTTTTATGGGGTTTTCATTAAATATAATGGTATGTAACATTAGTATATTATTAAAGGTACACAAGAATAAAAGGTAATGTTGACTATTACAATGAAAAAAAATCCTTTTAGTACAACAACTACTAAAGTGATACAAATAACTAATATAAATGTAATTTAAATATCAAATATTTACTTTTAAATATAGGTTCACTAAATAAATTTTTTAATTATAGATTTATGAGCACCCAAGAAACTTAGGTTAGAGTGTTCCACAAGGCTACTTCATTGTTGACACACCCAAAAGTGAAAGCAAGCCTTCATAACCTCTCTTGTAAGGGACAAGTTTTCTATCAATTATGCTACACTTCTTAGTACTATGGATACTCTTTTTCTTAATGCACATAAAAAATGTATGACTTTAATACTTACTAATGCATGTAATAAATAGAAAATTTTCATGTATATAGGAAAAGTCCATGACTCAATGAGGCATAACTCATTTACTTAGAGCACATAGCTTCTAATTTGCAAGTTAGTATATTGCTTCCAAAGTGTATGCTTGGACATGTGCCAACCATGAAAGGGCATAGTCAAATGCCTCACATACTTAAATAGTTAACCTATGTTGATAAAATAAAGCACCTAGATTATAAATAAAGGTGAAGAATTAAAATTTATCATTTCATTTGGTGCTAATTTCTCCTTTTTAGCAATTTAAGTTGAAAAAAACTACTTCCATTTATTACTAGTAAAAAAACCAAAATTTATAGTCTTTGCCTCTAATTTTTATAAATGCTTTTTTAGGTGATAATTCAAGCCATGATTATTACCAAAATCATAATGCAAAGTCATATTATAGTCTTTGCTATTAAAACTTTGATTCTAGAATGGAATGTTGAGTTATTATTTGACGATGTCTTGGAGATAAATGAGAACTAAGATGATGAGAACTTAAGAAAAGCTTGCTAATAGCATTCTAATACTTGATGGGAATAATAGCTGAGATATGGTGATCTTCTACATTTAATTTATTAGATCTATTAGGCATAGTTGGTCTAAGTTATGGCCTATTAAGACATGATTTATGGTATCACCTATTTATTAACCATCCAAATGGCCAATCTAACCTCACCATTCAGTTTGTAAGGTTGCAAAATATTAGTAATAACTATTCATATGTTAGGAATGAACATCCAATGCTCGAGTTATGCTAAATCTAACTTCCAATGATCTTAAGGCACAATTTAAGGGCAAGGATTAAAAACTAATCTTTGAAATTCCATAGGATAGATTTGGATTTTCCATTGCATCCATGAGGTCAAAATTTATTAGAAATAACTCTTTTTTGTTGAAAAAGTATTTTAGAATCAAAAGTTATGGGCTTCTAATGATTAAAATTTTGGACATGAATTTTAAGACTTCCCAAGAGGTCATTCATCCTACTACTACTATAATATGAGCATACTTAATTATGAAATTTTTATTCAAGTTGCTATGAAACTATCAGTTTGACCATTTGGTCAAATTTAACCATGTCTACATATTAAAATTAAGTGTTCTTTCTATTAACTACTGAACTTTTTAAATTTTCTATCACTTGATAGACTTTTTTCCAACACTATGCTAGTACAAAGAAATAGTGATGGTGGACACTATGCTAGTATGAAGCATTGGTATAGTGGCCTCCATGGTAGTATGGAGTGATGGTTCTTCTAGCATTGATGGAGTGTGTCTAGTAGCAAGGGACTCAATAGATAATAGGTGAACAAAAATAGGTGGCATGTTAGGAAAGGCATACATGATGGAAGCAATGAAGAGCACAACATGTTTAGCACAAAAGTAGTAGAGAAGGTGTGAGAAATGCATAGGGTATAGTGTCTATTTTGGTGGTGGCACTATGGGGGTTTTAGCACTATATGTAGTGCCATTTAGACTATGGTTAATCCCCCACCATTAGTAGTGGCACATGCCATGCTATTGGTGTAGCCTTTGCAACATCATTTTTATGTAGCTACACTATTTTTGATGTAGCCTAGCCTTGCAAACCTATTACATTATGGGTTAGCTGAGCTAGCACTTTGCAGCATTGTGGTTAGTTGCTTAGTGTGGCTACCCTAACCCTATGTGCTAGGACTAAAATTTAATTTTTTAACCTAAAATTTTATATGTTTATTTTTATTAATGGATTATCTAAATATGAGGAAAGTTGCCTTGGTTACTAGTAGGAAGATGCTTAAGAGTTTGAGTTCTGAACATCAAGGTCATGAGTTTGATTTTTAGGTGATTTCAGAATACTACAATGACTTATTTCATTGAACTGGACCTTAATATGATGACTTATGGTTGACATGAATATTTTTTAGTGACTTAAGATTGATTATAAATGATAAATCAACTTTGGAATAATGAATTAAGCTTGGGGTTTCCCTAATTCTACTGATGTATGGGCCCTAGATATGGGTAGGTAATACTAAGTTATTGGGATTCAAGTGTTTAAGGGAAAATATCCATAGTGAGACAATGTCCTAATATTCTTAACTATGGTTTACTATGCTCATAAAAGAGACATAAGGATAACCTTAGTCAATTAANTAAATTAGGTAGAAATCTTTTTGGTTAACATAGTTCATCTTAAACATGATGTGCATCTAGTGGTAATCCATGGTTCTCACTTGATCATGGCTCCATGGTTCATCATCATATTGTAATTGACCCTTGATTCTAATTGGTTCTTGGATCATGGTTTACTTTGATACCAATATCCCATTCCTAGATATCATAATAAACCTCAAATATACGTAATATTCAATGTTATGCAAAAGAATATAACCAAGAAAATATAAAATAATCATACCAATGTAATAGCAACTCTTAAAACAACATATGACTTAACATATATTAATAAAAGAATTTTAAGGTAAAGACATACTTTTATTTAAAGCTAAGAGATAGCAAGAAATCACCAAAAATAATGTTCAAAATATACAATGCGGAAGTGATATCTCTATATTTAAAGCAAAGTATAGTTTAAATGAAGTAAGTGAACATGCAACCATATTGAATATAATGAGTTTCTTCTATGGTGAAGCAATAGAAAACATACATTATGTTAATTATCACATGTTTTGCTATCAAAAAATATCTTGATGGAATTGCATTATGGGTAGCAAACTAAAGGAAATATTTTATTTTTGGAGGCCATGAGCCCTTCTATAGGTTCTCCCAATCCATGGTTGGATATCATTATTTATAATTTTATTAAGAGTAGATAGTTAAGTAAGTAGGTATATGATATGAAAAGTGACTAATCTTAAAAATTCCAACTAATAAGGTTTAATAACCTTACTTCATCAATAAGGTGAATGTGAAGCTTTCGTTTTCTACCTTCCCATATGAAAATGTGAATAATTTTTTCTATAACCTTTACTATTTATTGAGGGTATAAAGTAAGAATGATGAACAATCTTACTATATTTGATAGTGAAGGATCTTATCTTGTGGAGAGTTAAGAAAATTATTTTTCTCTTCTACACCTTATTCCACATATGATACAACAATTGAAACATGAGGAGGTATTGAATGGTTTTAGTTCACCTTTAGATCAAACAAGAACTTGGACATGCATAGAGGATTTTTGAGAATTAGAGATGAATGCATGATGATAGAAGTTTAATAAACTTAAAATCATATACATAAATCTTAAATGTAAATATAAATAATTATGCTAACAAGATGAAATAAGATATATTGCTACAAAACTTTATTAAATAGTAATAAAACTATGAAAGCCCGTTTTACTACTTTTTAAGTAAAAAAATCTTAAGAACATAAGTTTAAACTATTTTTGTAAACATTTTTATGATTTTATTTATGCATTTATAGGATAAAAGGACTAAATTCAATCTACTTTAGTTGATAAAAAACAAAAAATGAAAATAGTACTAGAATGCAAACAAAATGTGTTAAAAGAAAAAAAGAAGGTTGTATGAAATCCTTCCATAATATTAATTAAAATATTTAGTGCAAAATATAAAGAAAATCCAATTTTTTATGATGCAAGGGAAAGGGAAAAATCTAATGTGGCTAGTGTAAGATAGAAAAAGTTGCAAGGAAAATAAACCATGGAATTCATGTTATTCTCTTTTAGCTTGTTGTTGGTATTGTTTTTGAAATATTGAAAAATTCTTATTGCTAAAAGTCCTTTTTAAAACTTGACACATTAGAATTTTATAAGCGCTTGAGCTAAAACTTTGGATGATTTTATGATTGATAAAAATGTTTGAACACATGTTTGAGTAGTTTTTATAACTAAAATTTTTCTATAACATGATTCATGATGGAAGTTTCTATTATCACGATTAGTAATGCAATTTCTAGATTCTACTAAGGAAAACAAACTACATACATGTGTATATATATATGCATCATATATATATATACATATGAAGCATGTATGTATTTGCATGTGACATGCATATGCTATTTATAAATGTATGCTTGTATATAGAAGTCATTTGTATAAATAACACATGAAAATTTGTGTTTATACCTATAAACATTGAATAGGCTTAACTAATGAGAAAACATGCATTTAAGAATGTATTCCTCTTTGTATTTGATGGCTAAGGTCTTTGAGTGGAGGTTATGTACTAACAATGAATAAGAAGTTTCAAGTAGATATAATTACAAGGATCTAATATTAATGTGCAATGGATACCTAATGAAAAACTAAGTGAAGTATTGGTACATGGAAAATGAATCTTAGACTTCTACTTATTCATGGTTAAGTCCACGTTATCTATAATAATATTCTAAAGCAAGGTAAATTGTGGTCACCCTTTTTTGCAATCCAAAAAAATATTTGTTAGTTTTTCCCTTTAAGCCTTGTAATATAATATCATTTAAATTGATTTTTTTTACCAAGGATATTTCTTACTAACTAACTTAAGAAAGAGAATTATGGTTGATGAGTCCATCAAGGTAAAAATAAATTTTTATTTAACATAGAAACCAAGTAGAAAAAGGAGCATTTAAATTGTTATTCACATTTTAAAGAATTTTTTTGCACAGAAATGAAAGAGAAAAAAAATTGATCATTTCAAATGTCTTTTTCCTCCTCAAGTCTTACCAACTACTTCATGTTTGAATTTTTTTCCTATCAAGAATTGCTCATAGTTTGTGAAATCCACAACTAATTGTAGAATCTATAATTAATTAAAATTCCTAATAATTTAATACATTATTTGTTGATAATTTTCAACCATTGCACTAAATTCTATTTTTGAATTTCCACTAAAATTAAATTTTATCATTTAAAAAATAAAGAAAGAGTAATAACCCTGTATCTATTTATTTCCTGATTTTTCTTATTCCTATCTCATTTTTATTACACTTAGTTGGAATGTACCTAATCAAATTTATAAAACTTCTATCCTAGATCTCACGTTTCAATATATGGGTGTGGTAACCACTTACTTCTTTTGTTATTGCCATAAATATTCTTTATTTATGGGTTAGTACATCAACTTATTTTCCCTCAAATATTGATCAAGCTAGCTTGAATTTTTCCCCAAATCCATATTACATAAATTACCATGTATTTTAAAGCTTTTCTAGGTCAATTTTTTTCATTAGTGGGTTAACCTTTTTTTAAATGCACTAACTTTATTTTGGGTTAATATCGCAACTATTTCTTCATTAGTGTGTCAACCTCTTTGTGCTAGTTTGAATTATCTTTTACCCATGTGGCATAGACTACCATGTGTTTAAATTTTATTTTTCATTAATATTTTTTCCATTAGGGAATTCTATCATACATAATGCTAGCATGCTATATACGACAAATTCAACTATGATATCTACAACTCTATGAATTTGTGTATAGCATATTGACAATTTTTGCAATTTTGCTTAGCTTGAAGATTTAATTTTTATTTTGAATGAAAGGCCAATTACCAACGCCCTCCAAGAGAGTCCTCTTTAGCCATGGTAAAATAATTTAATAATTTTACTACCTTAACAATGAGGACTAATTACTAGTCAATAGAGCCAATTGGACTTTGTCAACATAAATAAATAGTTATTGTAATGATCTTGACTAAGAGATAACTTTTTCATGGAATTATTATTTTGGATAATGTACATTGGTTTTGATTTTTTT
>MNCI01002243.1:84049-121377 GCA_015680685.1 Gnetum montanum
TATCTATTTGCCACTTATTGACTATGATTTTCACAATTTGATTACTATTGAAGATCTATTTTCGTTAGGTATGATTATATTTCTCTATGATTTTTTTAATTACTAGAATCTCCAAATTTCATTTTGGGGTTTTGGAAGTTTTTCATAACATTGAGATTTCCTGTTATATGAGCTATAACTTTCTCAAGCACAAAGCAATAACCGAAAACTCCAACTAACAAAATAGTAGTAATTACAAGCCAAGAAAACATTGCAAATTACATCAAGAAACTTAATCAAATACATATTCATAATAATTATTGAATTTACATAGGTTCATCAAGTTTTACTTACTAATGACTTATTATACTTAATTAATGATTTTATAATAAAGCAACGTATTTAGAATGCATACTTCAAATCTAACTTGAAAGCTGTAACAACACGTTATAGGTTTGCTTCAAGGATAACACTTACAAGCTCCATAAATATCTTTAAAAAATGAAAAGAAAATAAATTCTGACCAGGTAAATATGAATTTAATATTTATTCTCCTAAAATAGGTGCCGTATCTTACTTTATTCATGTTAGGATATATATTAACATATAACTATATTTTATTTCTGAGACTTCAAGAGAAAAATGAGTAGAGTTTATCCCCGGTTTTTATCCTTGTTTTTAACAAAAGAATTTATCAGTAGTATGGAACCACAGCACAGCGCCGTCATAGCCGTTGATCTCTGCTCATCTTTGCAACAAGCAAGCAGCAGCAGCCATGCCGAAATGGCAGCAAACATCATCGTTGTAACAGCGCCATTGATGCTGTAGAAAGTAGAATCGTTGATGCTGTAGAAAGTAGAATCGTTTTCAGAACTTAACTTGTTTATGTAGGAGGCATATTTAATTATACCTTCCAAATTATAACGGAGGCTTGCTTCTTCAACTGGCTTATACAATATAGCAACAATTCTAATTTGTATTAGGTCTCAATGCTCAGTTCAGGTTGCTCTGTTACACTAGCTTAGTTATATATATTTATAATATATATCTATAAATTGGCCGATAGAATCTTATAAGATTACAAGTAAGAAGTTCTTTAAGTAAAAAATTTCACAATTTCTGGACAAAGAACAAGATTTAAAAACCCAAATTTTCATGCCTTCTAGACGAAGAACAAGAGTTCTGTACCTTATTTTTCCTAAGGATGGGTTCTCTGAAAAAAAAAATTTCATGAATTAGTGTATGCTCTCACCATCCGCCGAATAAAGCCCAAATAATCGTCGCCTGGCTACTGGCCCAAGCAAGAAGGCCTCCAAACCCTTGAGAAGAGTCGAGGCTCTAACCATGAACACCCCAAAAAGGCCCTAACGTGGGGGCAGGGGAACAACTCCCCACGCCCCCCTATATCACCCGCTAACAGGGATGCCCTGAGGCGGTCGAGACTTGCGGGAGGCCCTGAGGCGGTCGAGACTTGCGGGAGGCCCTGAGGCGGTCGAGACTTGCGGGAGGCCTTGGGGTTTGGGCACACTGTCGGTGTGGGGTCAGCAACTCTGGCCTACACTATACTGGTGTATAGTCTTTTTTGGGAATAAAAATATGCTCGATTTTTCTAAAAAAAATAAAACATCAAAAATGATAATAAAGTGCTCATTTCTCATGTAAGAGGTTAGGCTTTTACTAATCTACCAACCCTCTTCGAGCCCCACTTAGTGAGATGAGCATTATGGCTTTGGGTAATGATCCTATGTTATATTAAGTGTTTATAAGGGGTAAAACCCCTCNAATCAAGATCTTATTGTCTTCATAGACCAAAAAAGTCCATTTGATAGATACTACATTTTTGTTATGTAAAATAAATATACATTTTTGTTAGTGTATGTTTTTTATGTTCAACATGTATAATGTACTTGTTAGTGTATGTTTCTTATGTTCAACATGTATAATGTATAACACCGTAGACTTAGTTTATGTACATTGTGCATGGTTATCTCAATCAAGATCTTATTGTCTTCGTATAGACCAAAAAAGTCCAAAAAAGTCCATTTGATAGATACTACATTTTTGTTATGCAAAATAAATATACACTGCAACGGATTCATAATGTTTTGCGTTTTTCATTGTGGAAACAGATCCCATTTCAAAACGCCGTTATCATGAACAGTAAGCGTCACTTGTTAGCCGTTATCATGAACAGTAAGCGTCACTTGTTAGGTGAAATGTTTCTTGGCAGACTGAAATGTTTCTTTCACGTTTGGTTGCGTTTTTTACAGGTTTCATTTCTTTTTTTTTATTTTTTTATTTTATTCTCAACATGCATCTGTCAGGAACTAAATTCAGAACACGTGTAAATACAGTTAGACTATATATCTGGGAGGTTATCTAATTATTTCAAGGTTCCACACCTCAATATAATTAATGTTTTTGTTATTTTTGGCAGCTCTTCCTTAAACAGGATTACAAAGAAATGTTTGATCAGAAGAATATGTTCGGCCTCAGTGACGTGAGTCATTTAATTTTGAAATTGATGTTTTTAATTATGTTCATTGAAACCTTTGAGACCTTTTAGATTTAGCAAACCAGTTTAAAATTCCTTCTGTTTTTCTTTTAATAAGTCGGGCTCAATTTTAACATCCTGATTGACCTTTTCCTGACCCTGTTTTTCGTCCTGCAACACGGGAAACTTCCCTTACAATTTTGCAAACTCGGAACTGCGCCCCACGTATATTTTAATCCTTGAGTGCTAAAAACAGAAGTTCTTACTTACGAAATTAACATCTAAAACAAATCATATGATATTATGATGGACAATTTTTTTAAAAAGTAAAGCCCTCATCAGTATATGACTGAAATATGAAATTATAAATGATTAAAGTTCCTAAAAGAAAGGAATTAGGATTTCCTTCGCTGGCTATGAGGGCAATCGAAGAAGTGGTTAAGGCGCAAAATTATGACGTTTCGCCTGTGTTTTGCTTACAATAAACCACGTAGTTGGGTTTTGTATTACACAACTGAATATTTTACAGTGCCTTCATGAATTTTATCAATTTCTGAATATGAAGTTTTTGTGCTTCCAGATCGACACCATCAACTGATAAAGATTAAAACATCAAATCAGCGTAACGAAAACGCAAATGCAGAAAATTTCACATGTATTTCACGCCCACAAAAGGAAACTTCCGAGGGCAATCGAATTACGAAAGTCCACGCCCAAATTAACCAAAATTGTTCTTAATGAAATATACACATAATTTTTTGATGATGAAAAACTTATCCTTAAAATTGTTTCTTTCCATGATGATGAACAAAGAAATATACACATAAATTGTATTGCAAAGCTCGTTTCTTTTACGTAACCTGATTTTTTGTGGTTTCGGTTGCATTGCCGTCACGTTGCGCCATTTCCCATTTCTGGCAACTATGGTTCGCCCTGGTAGAGACCTCATGGGCGATGCTTCATTTTTAGCAACTTCTGTTGGACTACCGGAATTCTCAGATGAAGATCCAGCCGGTTCTCTATGTCCAAAGCTTGCATGATATTCCAAGCTATGCAAGATCTCTGCAGAGATGCATTGCTGCGTAAGACCTACCGCAAGGAAGAAATCTACATGCCAAACTCATTCAGACAAGATTCATGATGAACCCTTACATTCAAACCAAAACGTTGATACTGTATTCAACGCTTGGTAGGCTTGAAGAGGCACGACAGCTGTTTGGCGAAGTACCGAAGAAGAATGTTGTATCTTGGACCACCATGATCTCAGCTTATGCGACAAAAGGATTCCTAGTAGAAGTTCTGCAATTGTTTTATCAAATGCAAACAGCAGGCATTGATCCTGACATGGATTTCAAAACATCCGCACTGGCAAATCCGGGAACGCGGAGCACGAAATTCGGCACTGCAGTGACGCTGACAATGGCCATGAATCTGCTCAGCAGCAACATGCAGGGTCTCATTCTGATTTCACCCAGGTGGCATCCTTCGGCCTCATAATCATCCACAGGCTACCGAGTTCGTGTTTCTGATCCACGGTGGGTTGGTTTTGGTGGGATTTGTGGACATAAACAACCAATTGTTCCAGGAGACTCTGAAGTTGATATTTTTGTGAGCCCTCCCGAACTGACGCACTTTCTGCTGAACCTTGGGCATTACCCGGCATCGTCCATATCAGGGCTGAATTCGCAGAACCCTTGTGACATTACTTATGTGAAAGCTGCTCAAGTTCGCATTTTGCAACTTAAATTTACAGAGTTTTATGATGATTGATTTCAATGTGGAGTGCTGGTCTCGGCCTCCACATCCTGTTTCGTGCCCCGATGCTGTTCGGCTGATTAGTGCATCGTTTCTGTCTGTCTTTGGCCAGAATGCTGGATCTGCATCTGCGCAGAACTCGATCATGTTTGCATCTACGCAGAACTCCAGCACTCCTCCTGATTTGTATTTCTATTTTACAAAGGACGTAACCTTTTATACCACGACGTTATGCACAAAGTTGCCGAAATGGCCTATCTTGAATTACAAAGTTGCCGAAATGGCCTATCTCTCTGTGTTACGTGAGGATCTTCTACGGTTTTGAGGTCGTGTTGGGCGTGCCTGCAATTCAGCTTTCCGCGCAGGAAAGTTGCGACCAGACGAAAAGTTGGAGCCGATTTTCAAGACATGCATATCATCATGGAATCCGCTCGTGTCGCCTCCTTCTCCAAGCACGCCAGATCGAAAGCCTTGCCTTTCAGATATGGCGATTTTGTTATGTAAGCGCGGATTCGTTATCTTGCCGCCATTTTGTAAGCACGGACTCGTTGTTTGGTTGCGATTTTATCGTGTAACGAGGCAATTCAGTATTTCTTGCTTACCGTAGTCGGAGAAGTCTCCTTTTTTTAATGAAATTCCCTTCTACAGAGCAGCAATTTCTTTTTTCAATTTCACTTCTCTTTTACCGCCCCTTGTTATGCTTATTCGGGGACGATTTCAGAGCGATTTGATGGAATCAGTGGAGTTTTTCTGTCTCTTTTACCGAGGGATTCCAAGAAGGAATGAGTTCTGTCAATAGATTTTGAGTACTTTTGTGTTTAAAGTTTTTGTTTATCGAGTACTTTTGTGTAATACTCACCTTACATTTTTGAAATTACGCGATCCCTGTTTAATGGATCAATGGTATGGTGCTTGTCTACACATTGCTCGCCGCTACTCTTTAGCAAGTCTGCAGCTTCCGATAAAATTGCTTTCCGCGTTTCCACAGAGGAATTTCTCAATGGTGTTCCACGTCATTTTATTATATCAAAATTTTCCGATTTCCGAGGTACTCGAGAGTTTTAAAAATGTCAAAATGGTTTTTAACTTGAGGCTATAATTTGATATTTGATAGTTAGGCAACAGAGGGCGGTGCTTCATCCCCTTTAGACAGTTGGCAAAATGACGTTTAAATAAATTTTTCTGGGTTTACTGTGGTTTGAATTGCAGCTTCTTTGAATGGCAGAGTTGCATACAAGCAGGCGAGAACATGAAACCATTCATCTTCTTTCTTCTCCTTGTTTTTGTGTCTGATTTGATAGATATAGCTTTGAAGTGACTGTAGCAGGGATGTCTCTCAAATTTTATGCGGACCTTGCATTGTTCTTTTCGGTACATCTAATTTTCCAAGTCTTCTGGCACGGTTGTATGGAGATTCAGTTATCATCTTTTTATGGGTATGGATACGGTTGTATGGAGATTCAGTTATCATCTTTTTATGGGTATGGATACGGTTGTATGGAGATTCAGTTATCATCTTTTTATGGGTATGGATACGAATGCCAGATACATCGCTTACTTGCTAACATGTTGCAGATGTCACCTGATACAAGGTTACTTGATTGCAGTCAATATGATACAGATTTGGTGAAGAGATTAAAAAAATCTTGGAGTTCTAGAGGGGGAGCCGTTGGGTAAGTCAAAATACCTCACAAGTTGATAAGGCTGAAGATTTCCGGTGTCAAGTAATTTTGTTAATTTTCACCTTAGTGTTTGGCTAGCATATATGTTTATGGCCTGTGTACACTTTCTGGAAGGGTTTCTGTTTATATATTGCGTGCCCAAAAGCTACTTTCTTTATGAAAAATGAAAACTAGTATGTTTTTATATTGTAAAGAGCAGAAACCCTTAAATGGAATATTTTTTTATTACATGCACATAGTCTACTCTCCTTATGGTTTGCTGTTAGAAGCAACAGTTAAATACTCGAACACCATCAATGCTTAAATCATTTTGGCCTAGAGGCCAATTCATTTCATAGGATAGGGGGAGGGAGGGGGGAGTGGATTTCTTGCCCTCCATGTTCTCATTTTGGCCAAGAGGCCAACTCATTTTATAGGATAGAGGGTAGGGGGGAATGGATTTGTTGCCCTCCAAGTAACGCCCTCCACATCATGCGCCATGTAAGATCTCACGAAATGGGAAAAAACATAAATTGAAGAGCCACACCTTTTCGTATTCCTGTTGCACAGAATGTGAGCCAAAGAGTCATAGCTTTTCATATTCCCGCTGCACACATGAAAAGGCCAAACACAACCAAATGTAGAATGGGAATGAAAATGAGAATTCCATTTCCATTCTATCTCTGTCTTCGTTTGCAATTGTTGCTGCAGGCCGCCTAGCCCAACTGAACCAGCTTCAATGATGCCAGCTTTGGAGCTCTGTTCGAAGGCTAGAAAGGCACCTACGGGGGTGGCCCATGCTTCAACTACAATAACAAGCTCATCGGCATGTGCTTCTTCAACCAAGCCAGTAATAAGGTAGTAGGTCAGTCAGCCCTTGCTGCACCCTCGCTCAACATCAAGGGTCACAACATGCACACATCATCAACAATCGTTGGCAATGCCATGGTCGATGTCAGCATGCTCGGCTATGCCAATGACACTACTTGTCACATGGCCTGGCTTGCACTGATCACCATCTACAAGGCCTAGTGGGACTATGGTTGCTTTAGCTCTGCCATCCTTGTGGCCATGGATGCCACTTTGTCCAATGACATTGACATGTTTTCTCTCTAACTTGGTGACAACCCATAGCAGTACTACACCAATAGCATCATCATCGGCGCCTTGACCACTATAGTCTACTACCACATCTTTGTCGCTTGCTTGACGAAAAAATCTAGACACAACGTTGACATTGCCTCAAATTTCGTGCCTTGGCTCATGATCATCATTGCTAGCACCCTTGATCATGACTTCCCGGTCGTCACAATGCTTGTTGATGGTAGTGAGTATACTAGAACCTCACTCTACTCCGAGGAACTACTAAGGGAAGATCCAAATCTTACACTCATCTATGCTGGAAACACCAGCCTCGATGGTGATAGAAACACGAACTTTTACACTTGTGGTAGCTTGGACCCTGGAGGTATAAGAGGTGTGAATCATAATACAATTTTTGTTATAATAGCTAAAAGATCCCTTCATTTAGGTTTTTTTTATAACATTTATATATGAATTAGGCCAATATGTTTCTTGAGTAGGTTTGTCTGAATGTATGTTTTAACCATAAAATTTTGCAAGAAAAGGCAAGATGAGGGGTAGAACCAAAGACATTCGAGGAAGGATAGTAATGGCTATAGTTGAAGCTGTAGCTTGAAGGGAAGGGTCTTCTAAAGTTTTTATGTCAACAATAGCCTTTGGTTATTGGAATCTCTTTCTAGAAACAAAATTTCTGCTAGTCTTTTTCTATGTATTTTTGTTAATTTTTTTTAGTGAATTGTAACGTGTTGAACATTACATTTTGATGATTTTGTGCAATTTTCATAGTTTCACTTCAAGCTGAGCTCTTCTGTCATCAGTAGTTAGCATGCTTTCCTATACATTTCAATGCAAAAATATTCCAAATTTTGGTTCTATTCTTTTTTCAATGCTTTCTAGAGTCTAAAATTGTAATTTTCTACTACTATCTTAAGTAATCTTCTTTTGCTACACCCTTTTTCAATGTAAAGGAACATTTGTAAGTTTATACTCTCTTTATCTCTTTGTATATTTTTGGCTGAGAGGCCAACTTGTCTCATAGGATAGGGGGGACAGGGGAGTGGATTTGTCACACTCCATGTTCTCATAAGATAAGGGGTGAAGGGGGGAGTGGATTTATCACCCTCGATGTAATGCACCACATGCAGGGGAGCTAAAGAGTCACTCCAGGGGAGTCGAATCTAAGAGTCAAAAAGCCAAAGAGTTACTACAAGGGAGCTAAATCTCTATTTGATTGACATCCCTTGATCCTTGGGCTCCCCATTTGTCTCTTCATATTTTCTCACGCACATGCACCACATGTAGGGGAGCTAAAGAGTCACTGCAAAGGAGCTGAATCTCTATTCAATTGATACGCTCAATCCTTGGGCTCCCCATTCATCTTTTTGTATTCTCTAATGTGCATGCACCATGTGCAGGGAAGCCAAAGAGTCATTGCAGTGGAGATAAATCTTTATTCGATTGCAGGGGATTCAAAGAGTCATTGTAGGGGAGTTGAATCTGAAAAGTCAAAAACCAAAGAGTCACTACAAGGGAGCTAAATTTCTATTTGATTGATGCCCCCTGACCCTTGGGCTCCCCATATGTCTCTTCGTATTTTCTCATGTGCATGCACCACATACAGGGGAGCCCATGTAGGGGAGCCCATGTGCATGCTTTCCTATACTGTAGGGGAGCTGAATCTCTATTCAATTGATGCCCTCAACCCCTGGGCTCCCCATTAATCTTTTCATATTTTCTCATGTGCATGCACCATGTGCAGGGAAGCCAAAGAGTCATTGTAGGGGAGCCGAATCTTTATTCGATTGATGCCCTCGATCCCTAGGCTTTCCATTTGTTTCTTTGTATTCCCTCACACGTAGGCCTCGACGTGGGTAACCAATGAATATTTATTATTATAAATGATGGGTAATATTGAATAGTTATTAGTATTATAAATGGTGACGGTTACAATTATAGTAATAATGAATATTTATTATTAATAAAAATGGTGACGAATACAATCATGATGACGATTAGGGTGATGACGATTTTGGTGTGGTACAGTATTTATAGATATTGAACTTGGGCATTGTCTTACAAAATTAAAAGGTGCAATATTGGAATTTGTGCATTTTCGGAAACATGGATCCTGCTGCTATTCATCCCAATAGAGAAGGCGAAAAACACTCTCTTCAAGATGAGCAACAACAATCATATACTGCAACAAGTAATACAATTTATGGAGGTCATGGCAATGGGCATGTATGTGGGCATGGCTAAAGAAGAGGACGACCACAAATTATGGAAACTAAAAATCCAAAATCAATGACTCTAGAGGAGAGAAGACGATTTTTAAAATGAGAAGCAAAATGACGTGAACGAGAACGAGAACTAATTCTATGAAATTTAGGAGTATGTAATTTATGCATTTTTTAATATTTCAAAACAAATATTTATCATAGGGAAATATTCTCATTTTATTTACATACTTACATTTCATATATATTTTTAGGTTACGTCAACTTCAAATCCCCTCTCATCACTTGGAAATTCATCTAATGCAATGATCCACATTATTGATACTAATTATGTAAATAATCAAGAAGAAATGCAGGTTGGTGTTTGCCCATACTCAAGTTGGTAAATAGTTTAATTCAATTTTTGGTTTAAATTTTGAAACATTTATTGTAGGACATTAGAAATGCATCTGTGCTTATTAATTAAGCAACATCTGTTCCAGAAATCACACACGAAGAAGAAGAACAATTATAAGAAGATCAAGAACAACTACATTATAATGAGAGTGAGCACCGAAAGAGGCAACGTTGACAAGAAAAAAATTAATTTCATCAAATAAATGAAGCTACAGATGTTGCCAGTGCACCAACAATGGAAATGCCTTCTTCAGAACCTATTCAGTCTTTCCCAAGATTGCAAAAGTTAAGTACAGAAATTGCTCAAGCAATACATAATTTTAATACTGCAGTTAGAAGTTTTGCAATACAAAAGTAAGTAGATTCATTTAATTGTTACGATTGTGACTACTTTTTTGTTTGCAATATGCATTTTAATAAAATGAAAAAGCATTAGCATTTTTTATAGCACATGAAATTATTAGCCAATTTGAGATCTCAACCTGACTTTGGTCATAATTTTAATAATTTTTCCTACTTTTTGGAAGGATTTAAAGAGTTCAAATTTGAGAATTTCTTCTTACCTTCTTGCATGTAGTAAGGCCTTTTCTTTATGTACATATTCTTTGATTAATGGAATCTAATGAATGATATGGTTGTTAACCTAGAAAATTTTAAAAACAAAAACTTCTGCAGCTTTGGTAGCCTAGACCCTAGGAAGATCTCTGATAAGATCATGCTATGATGACCCTAGCCAATGTTGAGGAAAAAGGCAATGAGCTCTTCATCAATGCACATGTCTTGCCATAATCATAAATAACGAATTATATTTGGTCGAGAGGCCAACTCGTCTCATAGGATAGGGGGGGAGGGAAAGTGGATTTGTCACTCTCCATGTTCTCATAGGATAAGGGGGGAGGGGGGAGTGGATTTATCACCCTCTATGTAACCCACCATGTGTAGGGAAGCGAAAGAGTCACTGCAGAAAAGCTAAATCTGAAAAGTCAAAAAGCCAAAGAGCCATTGCAAGGGAGCTAAATCTCTATTCGATTGACATTCGTTGATCCTTGGGCTCCCCATTCATCTCTTTGTATTTCCTCGCATGCATGCACCATGTGCAAGGGAGCCAAAGAGTCACTACAAGGGAGCTGAATCTCTATTCAATTCATGCCCTCAATCCCTGGGCTTCCCATTCATCTTTTCATATTCTCTCATGTGCATGCACCATGTGCAGGGAAGCCAAAGAGTCATTTTAGGGGACCAAAATATAAAAATTCAAAAAGCCAAAGAGTCCCTACAAGGAAGCTAAATCTCTATTCGATTGACACCCTCAACCATTGGGCTCCCCATTCATCTCTTCGTATTTCCTCACACACATGCACCATGTGTAGAGGAACCAAAGAGTCATTGCAAGGAAGATGAATCTCTATTCAATTAATGCCCTTGATCCTTGGGCTCTCCATTCATATTTTCGTATTCTCTCATGTGCATGCACCATGTGCAAGGAAGCCAAATAGTTATTGTAAGGGAGCCAAATCATTATTTGATTGATGTCCCCGACCCCTAGGCTTCCCATTTGTTTCTTTGTATTTCCCACCACGTAGGCTCTGACATGGGTAACCAATGAATATTTATTATTATAAATGATGGGTAATATTGAATAGTTATTATTATTATAAATGATGATGGTTATGATTACAGTAATAATGAATATTTTTTATTATAAACAATGGACAATAATGAATATTTATTATTAATAAAAATGGTGACGTTTACGATCATGGTGACGATTAGGGTGATGATGGTTTTGGTGTGGCACAGTATTTATAGATATTGAACTTGGGCATTGTCTTACAAGATTAAGAGGTGTAATATTGGAATTTGTGCATTTTCAGAAACATGGATCCTATTTCTATTCATCCAATAGAGAAGAGGAAGAACACTCTCTTCAAGATCAGTAACAACAATGGTCTACTGCAACAAGTAATACAATTCATGGAGGTCATACCAGTGGGCATGTGTGTGAGCATGGCCAAAGAAGAGGATGATCATAGATTATAGAAACTAAAAATCTAGAATCAATGATTGCATAGGAGAGAAGACGATTTTTAAAACGAGAAGTAAAATGACGTGAACAAGAATGAGAACTAATTCTACAAAATTCAGGAGTATGTAATTTATGCATTTTTTAATATTTCAAAACAAATATTTATCATTGGAAAATCTTCTCATTTTATTTACATACTTACATTGCATATATATTTTTAAGTTACGTCAACTTCAAATTCCCTCTCATCACTTGGAAATTCATCCAATGCAATGATCCACATTATTGATACTAATAATGTAAATAATCAAGAAGAAATGTAGGTTGGTATTTTCCCATACTCAAGTTGGTAAATAGTTTAATTCAATTTTTGGTTTAAATTTTAAAACATGTTTTGCAAGACATTAGAAATGCATTTGTGCTTGTTAATCAAGCAACATCTGTTCCAGAAATCACACACGAAGTAGAATAACAATTGCAAGAAGATCAAAAACAACTACATTATAGTGAGAGTGAGCACTAAAAGAGGCAACGTCGACAAGAAGAAAATTCATTTCATTGAATAAATGAAGCTACAGATGTTGCGAGTGTACCAACAATGGAAATGCTTTCTTAAGAACCTATTTAATCTTCCCAAGATTCCAAAAGGTAAGTACAGAAATTGCTTAAGCATTACATAATTTTAATATTGCAGTTAGAAGTTTTGCAAATCCATGTTCCTGCAATGTATGAAATGAAATATTTCTTAGCATATTATTAGATTCAACTAGAAGTAGAGGACCCACATGTAATAGGTGCATTAAAGGAAAAAATCATAATATTCTTGACAGTTTTGGTTGTGAAATCAAATAATTTTCTATTTGAAAATAACATGGATCCTGGTATCCAACCACCTATCCTAGGTTGTTTAACTAAGGTTGAAAAAATGTTAATTGCAAAAATCAATCCCATTTTACAAGTTACACATGCAGTTGGTGGACAGTTCAAGTATAAAGGTCACATAATTAGCTTTGCTCAGGATGTCACACAGATTACTAAAATACTTCCTCTTAGAATTAAATACATCCCTTTCTTGATATTGAAAAGAGTAGATCAAATGGGCACCAAGTATAATTTCATTCTCAATAAGAGACGGGTTTATGAACCTTTGATTTTTAGGAAGGTAAATGATCCATACCATTGAGATGTCGAGATCGATATGCATGCATTAGATGATGTTGCTGATATCAGTGATGTTAACATCTTACATAGCATTCCTTATATTCCATTGTCAAAAAATGATGGAGAAATGATATTGCAATTTCAAGGTCCTTTGCTTTAGACAGATGATGAAAACATTATTGGTCATACATCATCAACCACATAATGTGTTGGAATTGGAGGTTGAGAAATAATGGGTCAAAAAAACTCATTATTGTGAAAATAAATCAGTTGCACATCATCCGTTTAGTTCTGTTCTTTTTTCAATGCTTTCTGGAGTGGTAGGGAATTCTAAAATTGTAATTTTCTGCTACTATATTGAGTAATCATTTTTTGCTACATTCTCTTTCAATGTAAAAAAACATTTGTAAGTTCATGTTTTCTTTATCTCTTTGTATATTTTATGTAGGTATGATCATTGATATGGTTGTGTTTTGAAATTCAGTAGTTACCATGGAGTAGATGCATTTAGTTATTATGATTATGATTGCTTTTTTGTTTGCAATATGAATTTTAATAAAATGCAAAAGTGTTAGCATTTTTTCTAGCACATGAAAATTATTAGCCAATTTGAGATGTCGGCCTAACTTTGGTCATAATTTTAACAATTTTTCCTGCTTATTGAGAAAACTTAAAGAGTTCAAATTTGATAATTTCTTTTTACCTTCTCGCATGTAGTGAGGCCTTTTCTTTATGTAGATATTCTTTGATTGATGGAATTTAATGGATGATATGGTTGTTAACTTGGTAAATTTTAAAAACGAGAAATTCTACACCTCTTGTAGCCTTGACCCTGGGAATATCTTTGACAAGATCATGTTGTGATGATCTTAGCCAATGCTAAGGAAAATGGTGACGACCTCTCCACCGACGCACATGTCTTGCCATAATCATAAATAACCAATTATTTATAAATCTCCCCTAGCCAAAGAGTCACTGCAAGGGAGCCAATGATTATATTTATCTCGGTTATATATAATGATATATGTATAATCATAAACATAAATGATTATATATAATGATTATAAACACTTCATCATAAATTAAGTCGGTTATTTATAATCATTTCATTATATATATATCTTATGGATAATGGTAACCGAGATATAATCATTATGGGTTAGCATTATAAATGAATAAATAATATCTCTAACATTATGGATTATGAGTAATATTTCATCATATCTTGACTTTATTTATTATGAAATGTTTACCGTTCAAATGAATCTTATAATCCATAATATCTCAAATTATAATTATGGATTATTACTCTAATTATAATAATCTCATAACATTTATTGGATTCCATAATAATTATAATATAATAATTATGAATGAGGTGTTAGCATCATTTATATCTTGTCCATTGTAACAATAATGTCAATATACAAAAGGCCGTAATATAATAATAACATTATTCATGCATTTGTAACATGATTTTTTATATCTCCATGAACCAATATGCATTACAAATATATGTTGCAGTGCCAATTTAGTTTGATATCTTCGTATTCCCTCACGTGTAGGGCCTGGCATAGGTAATAATAAATATTTATTATTATTATAAATGGTGATGGTTACAATACAGTAATAAATACAATGACGGTTACGATCATGGAAATGGTTAAGGTGATGACGGTTAAGGTGTGATGCAATATTTAATAATATTGAACTTAGGCATCATGTTACAAGATTAAGAGGTGAAATACTGGAATTCATGCATTTTTAGAAACATGGATCCTGCTACTATTAGTCCCAATTGTGAAGGTGAAGTACACTCTCTTCAAGATCAACAACAACAACCATCTACTGCAACAAGTAGTGCAACAACTATCTATTGCAACAAGTAATGCTATCTCTGCTTATATGTAAAGGTGCAAGGGTAATGCTTATAGTTAACCTTTATCTTGAAGAAAGATTGGTAATTGGTGCACTTGGCATGATTCACAATATTATGTATCCTTAAGGTAACTAGCCACCTGCATTACCATTATATGTTATTGTTGATTTTGACTCCTACATTGGATGTACCTTTGATAATGGTAATCCCCATTATGTGCCAATTGTACCTGTGGTCCGAGGAGCATCTCGTCGGTCACCATTATGTTTGGCATGGACCATGACTATTCATAAATCTTCAGGAATGACACTAGATAAGGCTACTATTAATGTTTCTTGCATTATCTAGAGTCAAGACCATTGATTCTTTAAAGATTCATCCTTCTTTCTATGTGCAAAGATACAGAAATATTTTAGATGCTAAACATCTCCAAAGTAAAATTGCACAAGAAGTTTGTTTTACGCAATTGGAGGATTAGGCATATTGAGTTTATAGTTATCATTGTATTTTTCCTTTTTCTTAATGCTATTATATAGCTCTATAATATTTGTTGCAATAATTGTGCAATGTATTCCTTCATCAACATATACGAAATATATAAACTTTTATTTTAACCAATTTGTGTTTACCAATATATATTATTTGGAATGCAAATAGTGATGATAACTTAAAAAATAAAGAAAAGAATTAAATTCTACTCATAGCCCACGAAACCACTCCACTAGCTTATATATATATATATATTGGCCGAGATGATTAACATTATTATTGCAAGAAATAATGATTTATTCATTTATGTTAACATTATTTATGAAAGAGATTTATTTCTCAAAAATGCCATGAAAAAACAAAGAAAAAGAAAACTTGACCGAGAGGGTAAAATGAAATTTGGTAAGTGCTAGAGAAATAGAGGGGTGAGTGATTTATTTTTAGCTATCTTGTTACCTCGTCTAGTAGTCGGGCTTCATTAACATCATTTTTTTAAAATCATCTCGGCCAATTTATATATATATATATCTAAGCTAGTAGGATAGTGGGGGAGGGGGGAGTGGATTTTTTGACCTTCATGTTCTCATTTTGGCTAAGAGGCCAACTCATCTCATAGGATAAGGGGGAGGGGGAAGTGGATTTATCACCCTCCATTTTCTCATACGATAAGGGGGGAGTGGGTAGTGGATTTTTCACTCTCCATGTTCTCATAGGATAGGGGGGAGGGGGGGAGTGGATTTTTTCCCCTCCATGGAATGCACCACGTGTAGGGGAGACAAAGAGTCATTGTAGAGGAGATAAATCTTTATTTGATTGATGCCCCCAACCCCTAGGCTTCCCATTTGTTTCTTTGTATTCCCTCACACGTAGGCCCCAACATGGGTAATTAATGAATATTTATTATTATAAATGATGGGTAATATTAAATAGTTATTATTATTATAAACAATGATGGTTACGATCATGGTGATGATTATGGTGATGATGGTTTGGTGTGGTATAGTATTTATAGATATTAAACTTGGGCATTGTCTTATAAGATTAAGAAGTGCAATATTGGAATTTGTGCATTTTCAGAAACATGGATCCTGTTGCTATTCATCCCAATAGAGAAGGTAAAGAACACTCTCTTCAAGATCAACAATAACAATCATCTACTACAAAAAGTAATACAATTCATGGAGGTCATGGCAATGGTCATGCATGTGGGCATGTCCAAAAAAAGAGGACGATCACAGATTATAGAAACTAAAAATCTAGAATTGATGACTGCAGAGGAGAGAAGACGATTTCTAAAATGAGAAGCAAAATGACAGGAATGAGAATGAGAACTAATTCTACGAAATTCAAGAATGTAATTTATGCATTTTTTAATATTTCAAAACAAATATTTATCATAGGGAAATATTCTCATTTTATTTACATACTTACATTGCATATATATTTTTAGGTTACGTCAACTTCAAATGCCCTCTCATCACTTGGAAATTCATCCAATGCAATGATTCACATTATTGATACTAATAATGTAAATAATTAAGAAGAAATGCAAGTTGGTGTTTGCCCATACTCAAGTTGGTAAATAATTTAATTCAATTTTTAGTTTAAATTTTGAAACATTTTTTGCAGGACATTAGAAATGCATTTGTGCCTGTTAATCAAGCAACAATTGTTTCAGAAATCACACATGTAGAAGAACAACAATTGCAAGAAGATCAAGAAAAACTACATTATAATGAGAGTGAGCATTGAAAGAGGCAACATCGACAAGAGAAAAATTCATTTCATCAAATAAATGAAGCTATAGATGTTGCCAGTGCACCAACAATGGAAATGCCTTCTTCAGAACCTATTTAGTCTTTCTCAAGATTTCAAAAGGCAAGTATAGAAATTGCTCAAGTAATACATAATTTTAATACTACTATTAGAAGTTTTGCAAATCCACGTTCCTGAAATGTATGCAATGAAATGTTTCTTAGCATATTATTGGATTCAACTAGAAATAGAGGACCCACATGCAATAGGTGCATTAAAGAAAAGAAAAATAATATTCTTGATAGTTCTGGTTGTGAAAGCAAATGATTTTCTATTGAAAATAACATGGATCCTAGTATCCAACCACCTATCCTAGGTTGTTTAATTAAGGTTGAAGAAATGTTAATTGCAAAAATCAATCTCATTTTACATGTTACACATGCAGTTGGTGGATAGTTCAAGTATAAAGGTCACACAATTAGCTTTGCTCAAGATGTCACACAGATTACTAAAAACTTCCTCTTAGATTTAAATACATCCCTTTCTTGATATTGAAAAGAGTAGATCAAATGGACATCGAATATAATTTCACTGTCAACAAGAGACAAGTTTATGAACCTTTGATTTTTAAGAAGGTAAATGATCCATACTATTGAGATGTCAAGATCGATATGCATGCATAGATAATGTTGTTGATACCGTTGATGTTAACATCTTCCATAGCATTCTTTATATTCCATTGTCAGAAAAGGATGGAAAAATGAGATTGCAATTTCAAGGTCCTTTGCTTCAGATAGTTGATGGAAACATTATTGATCACACATCATTAGTTGCACAACATGTTGGAATTGTAAGAAAGGAAATTGATTGGATAAAAGCATGGATGCATAATCCATTATTGCAAGATTCAGATGTTGCTTAGTGGCCTTCCATGTCTAATTCTCCTATTAATGAGTTTAACTTGATGGGGTTGTTTATGATGGCATTTCCAAGTTGTTTTCCTGAAGGAAAATGTGATTTTCTTGAGCATAAAGCTAAAGATGTAAAATTGTATGAATATGCAAAACATATTATTTGCTACAAAGATGGTAGATTTGGATGTCATAAGAAATTTAGGTAAATATTAATTCTCTATTTGTTTGTTATTATCATTATTCATAATGTTTTTTGTGACATTTAAGCAATGATGTGTCATTTATTTGTATGTATTATATCTATAATATCATTAGAAAAATATCGGTAATGGAATCTACCGTTGTATTTTTTTAAAAAAATACTATTGATGCACCCATAACTATTGAAGAACTACGAGAACAATTAAATAATGCTCCATCACATGTCATTGCTAATATTTTAATGCGATATGGTACATCCATTTATGGTACACCATCTTATTGGAGAAAATGTAAAGTGGAGCTAACTGACATGGTGAATCAATTGGGAACACCTACTATCTTTTTTACTCTAAGTGCGGCAAATCTCTATTGGTGTGAGTTACATAATATGATGAAAGGGGATCCACCTAAGAACTCATCTGAACTCAAATGTTGGAGGCAAAGTAATATCATATAGTTGCAGAGTTCGTGCATTGTCGTCACATTGCCTTTCTTGAAATATTCTTGATGAATGAGTTCCATGTTGTTGACTATTGGACACGATATGAGTGGCAACATCACGGATCTCCACATGTGCATGGTTTCCTATGGATACAAAGGTGCTCCAAAGGTAGATGAGCTCGACCATAATGATCGTCAAATCATGCGTAGGGAAAAAGAAGTTTTTGATTCAATTACATATGCATGGAATCCAAGATTTACAAAAAATGAACATCCAAATAATCAAAGTTCTCATTTATCTTTTCTATTCTTTACACAGAATTTTTTTGCTGATATTGCTTAGAATATAGAGATATTAATTTCTCCATTGTTACTTCTTTCAATTTCTCTTCTCACTTAGGCTTTACGTGTAAATATGTTACGTCATCCATGTGAGTTGACTACTAAACAACTACAATGTATGAATCTTGAAACTGATTATGCTAATTTGCATAATGCTGTTCAAAGACATACTATATGCAAATTGGGTGCATGCTTATGAAAATGTAATGGCAAAGAAGTTTGCAAGTGCCACTTTCTAATCAAAAGGTTGTATCATTACTATTTCCTCACCATTGCATTCATTTTTATTAGCAAGTAAAATTTAATTTATCATGGAAAAAAATATATAGATATTCAAATATTGTATTTTTTAATTCTAGGTACAATGTTTCTTGGTCATTATCTTTAGAATTAGCTCTTAAGAGATCCATAAAATAATAATGAGATTACTTATGTTCCTTGAAGAAACGATTCAAGGCTCAATGTTCATAAAAAAATGATGCTTCAAACATGGAGGGAAAATATAGATTTTCAGCTAGTAATGCCACAATATGTTTTCATAAAATATATTGCAAAATATACAGCTAAAACAAAGAAGAAATCACAATCTTTTCATGACATGTTATTGCAAATTTTTGAGCTAAGAGATCCTCATGAAGATGCTCTATCAATCTATATAAGGCTCATGATGGATGTTGCTATAGGTAGAGACATTAGTGCTATGGAGGTGTATCACATGTTGTATGAGCTTCCTTTGGTAAAACATAGTCATGTTTTCTGCACACTCAATGTTTCTCAACAAGTGTACAAAAAATTTCAAATTAATTTAGATAAAACTGATGAAGCTGAAAATGACATAGATCTTATTAATATGTATCATAAACGTCCGCTTTTTATGGAGAGTGTCTCATTGCTATAGGATTTTAAAGAGTAAAATTGCAACATAAACAATAATTCCAATCCAGATTATAATATGCATCACCCAGAGCCAGATCCTATTGTTAGATATTATCCCAAGTTTCTCATCTCACCAAAGCAAGGAGAAAAAAATGGATTGAATACTATTGGGCTATGTTGTTGTTACATTATCCATTTAGAGATGTGAAGCGAGATCTTGGTTATAATGATGAGGATTATGAAATGAAGTGGTTGTCTATTCAACATCTGAATGTAGCATTGAAGAAGAATTCCAGCGAGCTTTTGAGAAAGAAGGACAATTTGTAGATGTAACTCCCTAGGTGCAAGATCATGAGGAATATGATTTTGAAATCCTCAACCGTCATCTCTTATCAAAAAGTTTTTTTTCAAAGAATAGAAGTGGAAATGCTTGGGCTACAAGATGTTGATAGAATGCATAACTGGACATTACAATATCTGAGAGAGGATGTTGCAAAATTCACTACAATTTTTATTTCCAGCAATAAATCATCTCAGTCCATGATTCTTATTGATCATGACTACAGTACCTACGATTTTGATAAGCTTTGTGTAAAGAAAAAGAAGTGCTACAATAAAATTGTATGCCACATGATGTTTTCAGAGTCAATAGATGAAGTTGTTTCCCCTTTAAGAATGATTATCCAAGGAACAGTTGGTACGGGAAAGTTATTTCTCATAGGCACACTTTGTAATGCTTTCATGAAATACTGTAATGAAAAACATAATGCTTTACTTGTAATGGCATCCATTGGAGCTTCAATATTTAACATTAACACAACAACCATTCATTCTATTTTGAACATTGGAATAGGTGCCTACAAAGAACTCTCTTCATCTACAAAGATAAGTACGCAACATTGACTATCACAGGTAAGATATATAGTAATTGATGAAATGAGTTTTGTGGTAGGAATATTATTACAAAGCATTGATAGAAGACTAAGAGAATTTTTTCTAGAACATCACAATGAATTTTTTGGAGGAAGATCAGTTATATTGATAGGTGATTTCAGTCAGCTTCCTCTTGTGCTTGATGTTGTGCATTATGCACCCAAAAATACAAATATTATAGGGGTTTCGGAATAATTTGATACATTTGTTATTTTAGATGCAATTTTTCATTAGTTTGGAAATTTTCCTCAACAATAAAGATTCAAGGAACTATTGATGCATATCAGAGAAGGAAAAAGCCATGATGAAGATTAAAATTTATTGGCTACTCGAATGAATCTTCCATCCACTTCAAGTGGATTAGATGGTTTTGAAGAATCAATGCACTTATATGATAGAAAGGATAAAGTCATTTCACACAATAAAAATATGTTGCAAACAATGTAGAGACCTATTTCATTGTGTGTAGTAGATACAGATCCCCTTGGATTTAGAATCTTAGATGATGACAGTGATGATATAGAGCAATCTATGCTTATATGTGAAGGTGCAAGAGTAATGCGCACAGTTAACCTTTATCCAGAAGCAGGATTGGTGAATGGTGCACTTGGCACAATTCATAGTATTATGTATCCTCAAGGTAAATAGCCACCTGCATTACCATCGTATGTTATTGTTGATTTTGACTCCTACATTGGATGTGCATTTAATAATGGTAATCCTCATCATGTGCCAATTATACCTGTGGTCCGTGGAGCATCTCGTTAGATACCGTTACGGTTGGCATGGGCCATGACTATTCATAAATCTCAAGGAATGATACTAGATAAGGCTACTATTGACATTGGTTCAAGAGAAGTTATGGATTTAACATTTGTTGCATTATCTAGAGTCAAGACCATTGATTCTTTGAATATTCATCCTTCTTTCTCTGTGCAAAGATACAGAAAGATTTCATATGCTAAACATCTCCACAGTAGAATTGCATAGGAAGTTCGTTTTGAGCAATTGGAGGATTAAGCATATTGAGTTCATAGTTATCATTGTATTTACCATTTGCTCAATGCTATTATACAGCTTTGTAATGTTTGTTGCAATAATTGTGCAATGTATTCCTTCATCAACATATACAAAATATATAAACTTTTATTTTAACTAATTTATGTTTATCAGTATATATTATTTTGAATGCAAATAGTGATGATAACTTAAAAAATAAGAAAATAACTAAATTCTACTCATAGCCCATGAAACCACTCCATAAGAGAACTTACGAGTCTACCGTTTGTTGCATTATCTGGAGTCAAAACCATTGATTCTTTAAAGATTCATCTTTCTTTCTATGTGCAAAGATACAATATGATTTCAGATGCTAAACATCTCCAAAGTAGAATTGCACAGGAATTTTGTTTTGCACAATTGGAGAATTAGGCATATTGAGTTCACACTTATCGTTGTATTTTGCCTTTTGCTCAATGCTATTATATAGCTCTGTAATGTTTGTTGCAATAATTATGCGATGTATTCCTTCATCAACATATACGAAATCTATAAACTCTTATTTTAACCAATTTATGTTTACTATTATATATTATTTGGAATGCAAATAGTGATAACTTAAAAAATAAAAAATAAAAAATTCTACTCATAGCCCATGAAACCGCTACATAAGAGAGCTTACGAATCTAACATTTGTTGCATTATATAGAGTCAAGACCATTTATTATTTAAAGATTCATCCTCCTTTCTATGTGCAAAGATACAAAAGGATTCCAGATGCTAAACATCTCCAAAGTAGAATTGCACAAGAAGTTTGTTTTGTGCAATTCAAGGATTAAGCATATTGACTTCACAGGTATCGTTGTATTTTGCCTTTCGCTCAATGCTATTATATAGCTCTGTAATGTTTATTGCAATAATTGTGCAATGTATTCCTTCATCAACATATACGGAATATATAAAATTTTATTTTAACCAATTTATGTTTACTGGTATATATTATTTGGAATGCAAATAGTGATGATAACTTAAAAAATAAAAAAAATAATTAAATTCTACTTATAGCCCATGAAACCACTCCACTAGCTTATATATATATCTATAAATTGGCTTAGATGATTTTTGAAAAAAAATTATGTTAACAAAGCCCGACTACTGGATGAGGTAACAAGATAACAAAAAATAGTATCACTCATCTCTCCTCTATTTCTGTACCACTTACCCAATTTAGTTTTACCCTCTTAGTTAAGTTTTCTCTTTCTTTGTTTATTCATGGCATTTTTGAGTAATTCTCAAAAATTCCATTAACAAACAAAGAAAGAGAAAAAACACCATGAACAAAGAAAGAAAGAGAAAATTTAACTAAGAGGGTAAAAATAAATTGGGTAAGTGATAAAGAAAAAGAGGGATGAGTGATTCCATTTTTAGTTATCTTGTTACCTTGTTCAATAGTCAAGCTTCGTTAACATCATTTTTTTAAAAAAAATTATCTTGGCCAATTTATATATATATATATAAGCTAGTTTTTAGGATTTTAATGGTAGAAAATCAGGAATTGCGTTATATTGTGGGCCATTCCTTACCAAAAGCTACTTTCTTNCGATTTCATACACGAAAGAGCATTTAATTTTTCTGAAATATAGTGTCAGAGCAATAGTTACTTTAAGTTTCTGCCATGTGTAAAGTTCCTCGAAGGGTGCCTATTTATACAATGTGCTCAAGTTCTTACCAAACTCTACTTTCCATACTAAAATTGAAAATATTTTTTAATTATGTGCAAATAGTATACACTCCTTATGGGTTGCCGTTACAAGCAACAATTTAATGTTTGAACACGATCTGTACTTCAACAATTTTAGATTGTTAATGGTGTGTATACAAGTAGAAGTAGATTTATCAAATAGTATACCCAATATCAAACCATGAACATTCATGGTTATGGAATAAAGTCAACATGTTAATAATTAAATCTTTTTATCCCATCACAAGCATCAAAGTGCATGTATTTTTGATCTATAATATAGGGTCAGAACAAAAAGTACCTTTGTTTTTTAATGGCTTAGTTTTATATGACAAGTTAGCTAAAATTGGCAACAAAAATCAAACAATGAAAAATCATGGTTATGATAAAGTTAAGAGGTTTGGAATTAAATTGTTCTCCAATTTTAAACACCAAAGAGCATTTATTTTTTGTTTGAAGTAAAGTGTTAGAACCAGTGAAACTTTTGGACGATGTCAAACATCTTTGCAAGCTATTTCTAAAAGTATTAATTTTTCTATGCTTATCTAAGTAATGCAATATGACATAGTAATCATTTTTACATAGGTTAGGTGTACAAGGATGATGAGTGGTGGTGTATCCAACACCCAACCATATGAGATATGAGTGTTTATGCACAATCCCAATCAAATTCCATAGACAAGGCAATGTGATTATATTGGTAATTGGTTAAAGTTCGCGATCAATGTCTTCCCATGTAAGTTAGTAAAATCAATGCATATGGTTTAACTCACGGTGAGGTATATGATATTAATGTTGTATGGGCCAAAGTGCTCCTAATAGAAATAAGCTAAAAGTAAATATTTCTAAAACTAAATGATAGTTAAACAAATCTAATCTAGCCTATGCAATGAGTAGCCAGTCTTACTCTTCCGTTCACAACTTGGACTTTGTGAAACTACTACTAGAATTACCAAGTACTTCACTACTGGGTGTACCATGTGATAGTACTACTAGGTTACTAAGCAGCTACACTTAAGTATTTGAGATCAATTGTACTCATTCTGCTCAACAACAATAATGGTAAAGTGCATAAAAAGTAAATTAGTAACTATGAAAATAGTAAACATTAAACTAAATGAAAAATAAATAAAACTATGTGTTGTTGCAATGATGGAAAGTAATCTCAATCTTTATTTCTAGGCATGCAATGTGTCTAGGTACATCACACTTGAATAAAGACTTTAGTTAATCACTTAACATCACACTATGGGCACACATTACTAAGTACTAAAATCATGAAAACAAACTAAAAGAGTTTTGTTACTATGTTAACTAATCTCCCTTGATCTTTGTGCCTAAGTGTTTCTTTTATAGGCTAGCATGAACACTAATCAATTAGCTGAGATATCGTAGATGCTACATTGCATCTGTTTGATAAATTCATATTTTTCTTGACCAATGATATCGTAACTACGATATCATATCTACAATGTCATATATACAGCATTGTAGCACAAGCTACATCATCGTAGATCCAAAAATCATGGGATGTGTGCAGCCTATAAATACAATAACTAGGCACATGGATCCAGATAAATTTTTATTCCATCCTTAGGTAGTCTCATGTAGTTTGTTTTTATAGCTTTAGTGATAAAGTGAATGCCTACAATGTGGTGTAGATTAGTTGTATAGAATTTTTATTCGAGTGAAGTGTACTTGGGCATAGTTCATGTTTTGAAATAAAGATCAAGATTATTTTTCATCATTGTAGCATCCACTTAGTTTTACAATTTTACTTGGATAATTTTTACTTTTTTCTTAGTTTAATCATTTACATTTCCAAGTACTCTACTCTCTTGTTCATTAGTAAAGTGGAACAAGTACAACTAGTTTCAAATGTTTAAGTGTGATCGTTTGGTAATCCTAGTAGTGTTATTGCTTGGTTTGCCGAGCAGCATAACGCTCGATAACCTAGTAATGGTTACATGAGTCCATGATGTGTATGGTAAGCCAAGATTGAATGTTCATTGCTCTAGGCCAGAGTAAATTTACATTACTATCATTACATAGAATTAGAATTAAATTTAATTCTCAATTATGTTTATCTCTAGGAGTAATTAGGGCCTAACAACATCAATTATCATATGCTTTGTTTTGGACTAAACTATACATGACAAAGCTACCACTAGTCCAAGTGGGAAGACAACATCTTATGATTAATGCTTAATAATCTAAATGCCACAACTAGTCCCATCTACAAAATTCAATTGGATCATGCATGAACGCTTGTGATTTTTATGGTTGGATGTAGGGGTACCTACCACTCATCATTGGCACCATTGCTAGAAATGGTGCTAGTTATCTAGACTAGTTATATCATAAACGATCATTGTAAACATATTAACAACATATCTTTTAAAAAATATTAATATTATAAGTCACACATGCTATCAAATAAAAGCATGTTTTCTTCACATAATACTAATAATGCATCATATGATGAAAACATTAGTAGGAGAAATGACAAGATTTGTATTGAATAAAATTGGAGTGAACAATCACAAGGAAGGATTTTATATGCTCATTTAGACCCTTACTGCACTCAAAGACCATGTTCAACTAATGCATACAATCTTAGAGGAGATGGAGTACATCCTAGAATAAGAAGGAATTCAAGGCCTAAGACATTTTCCAAACCTAGAAGAGATAAATCAAGGGACCATAAGGGGAGATATAGGAGCCATGGTAATCATCCCAGTTCCCCATCTTCCTCTTCCTCTTCAATGTCTAGTTTTGATGAAGATGAATGTAGGTATAGAGATAGTGATACACTAAGGGTTTAAGACGAAGATAAAATAGAAATAGATGAGATCGTCAAAGTGAACATAGACAAGATCATCATAATCAAATGAATATAAATAGAAATCATTACCATGACATGTAGGATGATGATGAATCCTTGTCAACTACTAGGAGCATGAGATAGGTAATGGAGGTAGTTAGAATACCTCACAAGCTTCAAAGGGAAAGTTTCATTAAAAGGCCTGATATAAATAACATGCCTAAATTTATGGGAGGACATAACCTTGATCCACAACATCACTTACACACCTTCCATGATTCCTATGCCTTGCAAAACATTGAGAGTAAGTGGTAAAAGCTTGAGCTCTTTCCTAGAACTCTAGTTGATGAAGCTAAAAGTTGGTATCAATTGTTGTACCTAGATTCAATCCATCAATGATCCATAATGCTAGAACTCTTCAATGAGAAATATCAAACGTATGCAAGAGGGTCCAACTTGAGAAAAAAAATCTAAGGATGGAGGCAAGAAAAACATGAATCCTTGGACATGGCCTTGGATATATACTATTTACTACTACATAGATGTCTAGGTCATGATTTCTCTTAAAAAGAGTAGCTTTTCCACATCATAGATGAACTTTGTAACCAAACAAGAGAGACCCTTGGGACTTATGCCCAAGGTCGGTTATTCGAATTAAAAGTCCATCAGATATAAAATCTAGTTGAGTAGGTGGTAAAAGAAGAAGAAGAGCTATGTAAATGAGAGAATGTAGAGAAATATAACTGGGACCCAACCCTTCAAAAGAAGAGGATCCATATCTATGATAAGGAAAAAGAGGTAGATCTTGATGAGGTGATTTCACAACAAACCTTGCCAATGCAAAAGTCTATCACTAAGCTTAAAGCAATGATAGATAAGATGTGGGAGTTGATAAATTAAAAAGGTACAACTTACATGAAAACCTTAGAGGAGAGGGTAACGAAAAAAGGATCAATTGAGAAAAATAAGAAGAGAAAAAAAACTATAGAAATAGGGAGGAACACTTATCAGTAGAAAGGAAAAATAACTACAGTAGAAGAGGCTATAGACTCAACCATAGAGGATGATGATAAATGTAACATATGCCAATATGACCATCCAAAGGGCTATTGCCCATTTATGTTACATCTACATGAGTTTGGAGCTTTTTCTTTGAATTCAAAGTTCATACAAAAGAAAATGCCTAGGAAATTACCTCACTCATAAGGTAATTATAGATAGTACTACAACCAACCATACTATTCTAGTGGGACTTCATATCAACCTCAACACTACTATCAACTGCAGTGGCAAAACCCACAGTCATAGGGGATGCCATCAACAAACCAGCAATATGCTTATTACTTGCTAGACCCATATGACTACGATGTTCAATAACCTATTTTTAGAAATGGTTCTACTTCATTTACCTTGAATCATTACTATCACTCTCTCAAATATCATCAACCCATAACATCTCCTATGGGACCAACATCTCAAACCTCTTATCCTCTACGACATTCTCAATATTCTCATACTTCCCTCCACCATATGTCACCACCAACAACACAAGAAGGATTAGCAGCACAACATTAATGAAAGAATTCCACTTGTGCTACAAACATACATGTAAATGATAATGTTAGTAGATCTTAACCACAGTCTCGAAAATGTCCTTTCTTTAGGACAGTTGCCACACATGAGCACAAAACTCGTAGACCTATTGGCTCATTAAAATCAACACAAGGCCAACCTAGTGCAACATACTTCCTTAGCAAAACATCTCCTAATCCTACACAAGAGCCAACACCCATTATCACTCCAATGGAAAACATAATAGATGAACTTATCACTATGGAGAGACAAACAATTTCATGCATTACTACTAAAAAAGAAGGATGTCAAGACGGTCATTACATCAATCCATAATAAGTGTGAAAAACAAGTGTGTGCACAAGAAAGAGTAGGGGCTACAAAACCAAAAGATATTTAGTGGTCAACAAATAAGAACTTTCAACTATCCAAAACATGCATGGAATAATATGAACCACTCATGAATCACATTTTTCTCATGCTTCGACGTCGGGTACCCAATGTTGAAACCTCAACATCAAGTATTAAACATTGGAGCCTAGATGTAATGTTAGATTCGGGTATCTGACATTGCAAGGTATATATGTTGGCCTATAAATATAGTGCATGGGCTCCCAATTTGGCAATAGTTTTGCATATTTTTTCATAGTTTTGTTAATAGAGTAGCCAAATTTCTCCAGTTTTATTTCGTAATCATAGAGAACAATTAGTGAGTGTCCACAAAGTGGATCTAAGTTAATTGTATGAAGTATTATTTGATTGGAAATGTACCTGGACATATTCCATGAATGGTAATAAGATCGAGATTGATTCTTATTCATTGCAACACTTTGACTTAGATTAGATTTACTTTCCATGAAATTTTCTTTTCACATACTTAGTTGATATTTACATTTTCATACATGTTAATTAATTAGGCACATAAGTACGATCACTTCAAGCATGCATATGACTCTTGGTAATCCCAGCAATGCTTAACATTTATTAACCTAGCAGCATTGTATGAGTTTAGGATGTGCACGGGAAGTCAGATTAGATACTTATGTTAGGGAAGTTGATTATTAATTAGCAATTAGATTGGTTGAATTGATTATAAATTAAGTTTCAACCTATTTTTAATTGTAGAATAATAAAATATAAAATAATAAAAATCATATGTCTCACTCTAGACTAAACCATACGTGACAAAGCTACCACTAGTCCAAGCGGGAAGATAGTGAGCTGTGATTAAGACACAGAGATCTAGATGTCATAGCTAGTCCCATCCATGGAATTTGACTAGATTGTATGTGAACACTTATGATTTATATGATTGGGTGTAGGGGTACCTCACCACTCATCAGCCACTTATTAATTCCCATTCTAAGAAAATGACCCTAACTAAGAACTTACAAATGGAAGTACTAAACCACAATCATACACCAATAGAAAGAGGAAGGATTTCGATGATAAAAATTCAATAACCATCATGATTATATGGGATGATAATAGAAAAATGAAATCACTAAGGATGGTAAGTATGAAACCTCAAGTGTATGATCCAGGGGAACTAGGGTGCATTTTCCGAACACTTGCCGATGAGTTTAGTCATGGGGGAGATACCTTATCCTAATTTAAGAATTAATAGGTGTTTTTTAATTTTTTGTCTTACAATTATATTTAATTTCTAAATTCTTGATATACATTTTCACATTTCTTAATACATTTTTTCATTCTTTTATACTTTTCAGTTTCTTAATAATTTCTCAATTCTTTAACACTTTTCCAAGAATAAGGCAAGATTCATTATTTTCGTCTTTTTCCATTTTTACTATCTTTTTTATATTTTTCATACTTTTTTTTCATTTTTCTTTGTAAATATTTTTGATTACTAATAAAACACACCAAGAATAAGGCAAGATGTAGTGCAATAAGGTGAAGATTTCTCTATAATATCAATCATAAGGGACTAATTATCTATACAGTGAGACCACATCATCTATCCATACATTCCATTAATAAGAGTTCTTACCATGGCCATAATGATATTCTTTCCATCATAAAACTAAGAATAAACCTATGATCATTATGCTTGGATAGAAAAGTGAAGAACCAAGGGGGAATGAAATGGTGTGGCATTAAGGGAATTTGTGGATTCTTCTAGACTATTGTTTTGAGTTCTATCTTATTGTTAAGGTTCTATTATATCCTTGTAGATTTAAAGAAAAATGGGAGTAAGAGTTAAATAAGTGTTACCTTAAATGGTTGACATAGAATAAAAATAAAAGAGCACATAATAAAATTTTGGGGATTCCACTGAAAACACATGTTACCCATGTTTGAAGGTAGACAACTTCTCAAAAATAAAAATAAAAATAAAGTGCCATGAATAAAACTCCTCTCTTGGAAAATACACTAAGTGACAATGCTTCTTGCAACATTGATAGTCTTACAATTGTATTTCCAAGAGATGCAATGATGCGATGTTACTAGAATATGTTCTAGACTTTGTTTGAATCTTAGACATAAAGGCTAATGATTACCTCAACCATTAATAAAACACAAGGGATCATTCTGCCTATGGCAAGATACCTCATGTCCCAAGTTTAGCAATCCCTTCTACAATCCATCCCACCTCACTATATATTTAATCATAACTTGTGGTTTTATATAATATAGTGTTATTCTCTCAACTTGGTGATACTAAAATGTGTGTTTTTCTATACAAGTATGTCTTACATTCAATTGTTGGAGTACCTAAGGACACTTTTAGACATTGTTATACAAGGGCATTAAGGGTTGGAGCCTACTTTGGGGAGGACCCACTTGTATAACTCTTGTATTTCATACTTTCCAAGAAATTCCACATCATTTTGTGCCTTTCAAAACATTTAATAAAGTTTAATATCATCTAATAATTTGTCTATGCATCATAAATTCATTACCCATATCTCATCCATACAATACACTTTCATTGTTGAGATTCTTTCTTTATGAACTTTGAAAGCTAAAATATTTGAAAACTATGCATCATTCATGGCCTATGATCCTTTAGACAAGATTTACACCTTTTAGACATTCTAATTGATTCATTTTTTCCTTGAAAAAATTGAAGTTTTTAATGTTGATTCCATAGCTACAATGTCATAGGCACCTACAGTGTATGATCTATAATGTTGCACATATAAAAATAGTATATATATGTGTGGGAGTTAGTGAATTTTTTCACATATTCATTTTGTATTAAGAGAATTTTTTGTAGTTTTTCCTCAACCCTCTTGCAAACTAGCTTTCAAAGGAAATAAATTCACCCTTGTAGCTCCAATTTTCAAAATTCTTAAACCTTGTTAATCTTAAAGTGTTCAATTTAGTCGTGGGAAATGCATTGTGCAATATAAGCAAATATTTGAAAATTTCAGCAACAAATTCTTAACCTTAGAAGATACTTAAAAGGGTAATTACAAAGAAATAATAATAATATTAACATTAATCAATCAAACTAAGGCTAGAAGTATTTAGATCATACTCCTAATAGACCATACCAACTATTTTAGGTCATAATAAGTAAGCAAGTAATAATAAGATCATAAGTAACTAAATAATATAACATCTAAGGGATTCATTTTTTACAAATTTTTCTAATGTTACAATCATAAGATGATAAGAACTTAATATAACCAAGAGTATGAGAAAGATTATGAATAATTAAGCACCAATGAAAGCATTTTGGTAATCCTAAGCTCTTGATTAATTGTAGATGGTCTCGAAGAGGATACCAAAAGGAGGACCTTCACAACCTAGGAGCTATAAAGATGCAACTCCAAGTGTCTCCATTATGGCCCACACTAATTAACAATAGAGAATAGTACTTAGGAAAAACATACCAATTTTGGTAAAATGAAGAGGCCAATGCAATAGTTAAAATCGAAGGAGTCTCTGTGCCATACTCAGTAGGGAGGACATATAGAAAAAGAAGACAAGGATAGAAGAGGGGAAACTTTCTAGAACCTAGACAATATAGGGAAGAAGTTGATGGAAGAGTCACCATTTCTTGGAATATGAACTACATCAAGCCACTTTATGATAAATCATCAGTTAGCTAAGTTATCATAGATGCTACATCACATCTACTTTTGAACAAATTTTAGATTTAGTGCATATGATCCCATTTCTTGTAGATGTTCCATAACTGGACAACATCCCTAAGGATGTTCATATTGGCACACATTGCACCCTTCATCATTTGTGAAGCTAGTTTCTAAACACTCAGCTACCAAAGCAACCTTTCCTTGCATCCAAATTTATTATTTTTCCTTTTTTCTTTGCTTCTTTCTAATGCCTGTTCAGTTTGTTCCTCTACTCTCTTTAAGGCAGTTGTGAATTTTTCATCAATAGAATCCCATATTTTCTCTACCTTAGATGCAATGTTCCTTACAGATTTTTGCATTGGTAGAATCTTTTTTTGGATGGCCTCGTTTAAGGTTTTCTCCTCTTATGTTTCATAGGCTCATACACCCCTTTTTCAAATTGATGGATCATAGTTGTATTCTTCAGCTGATTCTATTTTTCTGAGTTCTTCTTCCTATTTGGCCACTTGATCAATTAATCATTGGATGTGATGGAATGTTAGTTCTAATAATCTCCCTTGGGTGTAAACCCCAAGAGTCTCTTTGATTTTACTTTTTAGCCCATCTATGATGTGCCTAAGTTACTCCTTTGATGAAAATCTATGGCCTAGGCATTTATGTAGTAGTGAATAATATCTACCTAGTGCCATATCAAGGGTTTCATGAGTTCCTTGTTTCCATCCTTGGATTTTTTTTCTTATATTTAATACTCGTGAATGGGTTTGATATTTATCATTAAATATTTCTAGCATGGTACTCTAGGGTCTAATGAATTCAGGTTCTAATGATCTATAATAGCTTTTTGCTTCCTTCACAAGTGTTCTAGGAAACAACTTTAATTTTTTCCAATTACTTTCTATGTTCTGAAGGACACATGCATCATGGAATGATTGGAGGTGATGCTATGGATTACTGTTATAACCACCTTTAAATTGTGGCATGTTATTCGTATCTAGTCATTTAATTTGGCTATACCTCACATGCTTGGTTAGTATGTAGATCACTTCCTAAATGTTGACCATGATTTGGGTTGCCATAAGAGGTTCCTCATTGTGAGATGGTTCATATGCTCTATGGTAGCAGTGACACATTCTATGCTCATGCCTCTCTTGATCATCTCTTCTATCTCTTCTTCTTCTTCATTCATACTCTTCATCTTTTGATTTAGAATATTTGGAATATCTATCATGATCACCATGAGTTCTTCTCTCTTCCTTATCAGAGTTTTGGTACTTTTATTATCTCCTGTCAATGTTGTTCAATGATCACAATGAGGGTGATGAGGTAGCAGGAGAATGGTGCCAGCTGGTTCTTCTTTCATGACTCTTATATGTTTCATTGTAAGACTTAGAAAGAACCCTTGACCTGGAGTCTCGCTTATGCCTTGATTTAGTAGCCTTCCCATTGTGTGTCTCTACTAGGGTAGAGTGAAGTTGGAATTTGACAGGTTCCTCTAGTTTGATGATAGGTGTCTTTGATGGCTCCTCGTGGTTCTAGTGGAGTTGTTCTAAAATGAAGTGAGTAGCATCAAGTTCTTCCATGATAATAATAATATTGGCCTACTTCCATTTAATATGTACATGTTTGATCTCCATAGCAATATCTCTCTTTATTTTCTTCCTTTTAGGTTCATAGGATCTATTCATGTGTTGAGACACATGATATCCTTCTTGAATCTTATCCAAATGCATTCCTCTAAGATCAGTTTGCAGCATGTTCAGTGCTGCACATTGTGGAGGTAGGACTATGTTTCCTTGCATGTCTCTCCACTTCATTTGCTTGTCCCAATGGAAGATGAAATTAAAATATGGATGGTAAAGATTAGTGTGAACATAAGTAATACATGTCAGCATTGGCATCCCTCATTCCCCTTCATCAACAATTCTATCACTACTTCTTCTTGTGTCCTTGGCAGGCAATGATTGATCATTATGTGAAGCCATGTTATAGTTGTTAGATGGTTTGTTTTAAGTGTTCTTTACTTAGTGTTGAGAATGTTAAGTTTGAATTTAGGTTTTACGTACAATGAACTTTGGAAAATAAATTACTTAGCATAACATTAACTTAACTATCCAAATCACAGAGTAGCAACAATAGCAACAATACGTTCCACCATTTTCATTGTAACATTATCAGCCTTCAATGGGTCATTGCAACAAATTGTAGAAACCATCAGTTGGGAAAGTAGAGAAGATGCTAATTTTTTCAAAGTAATTGATGATGTAGTTAGACAAACTAGCTCAACAAATCCTGCCAACAAACAAATATCAGTGCAGTTAAGAGGAGAGGCCCAGTGGTCACAATAGACTTGCAGGAATGTTGCATTATTTCAAGTGGTGCTTGAATCTAGAGAAGGAGCCATAGTTGTGATCATGTAGCACCATGATGTTGTGGGAGCTACAGAATTGATCATGGATCATATAAAAGAATCATTTAATGTACTTGTGTCACCAGCTAATTTTCTTGGAATAACTTAAAGCTACATCCAACTTCACCAATTTTTTTTCTTTTTGTCATGACATGAAATGTGTCATTTTTATAAACTTCATTGTGACATTAGAGATTCATGTATATAAGATTCAGTGTCATGTAAAATTAACCTCCCAATTTTGTAAGGAGCTCCACCCTCATTTTGTTTTAACTCGAGGACAAGTTTTTAGTTAATCATAGGGGTATGATAAAGTCAAAAATTTTAGTTGAATGATATTGTATCTACAATGCTGTAGATATGTTATCCTAGCTGATGATATATTTTCATATAAACGATATTGTAGGGTGTGTGCTAGCCTATAAAAGAAACACTTAGGCACATGGATTTAGATAACTTTTTATTCCATCCTTAGGTAGGCTCTTGCAGTTTGTCTTTGTAGCTTTAGTGATAGAGTAAATACTTACAATGTGGTGTACAGTAGTTATACAAAATCTTTATTCAAGTGAAGTGTGCTTGGGCATACTTCATGACTAAAAATAAAGATTGAGATTGCTTTTCATCATTTTAGCATCCACTTAGTTTTACTGATTTACTTAGCATAGTTTTTATGGTTTCATTAGTTTAATCATTTACATTTCCAAGTACTTTAACTTTTTGTTGATTAGTAAAGCAGAATGAGTATGACTGGTTTCAAGTGTTTAAGTGTAATCGTTTGGTAATCCTAGTAGTATTATTGCTTGGTTCACCTAATAGCATAATTCTTGGTAACCCAATAATAGTTACATTAGCCAAACATGTGTAAGGTAAGCTAGGACTAGATGCTCATCGCTCTAGGCTAGAGTGGATTTACATTACCATTATTATTTAGACTTAGAATTAAATTTCATTCTAAATTATGTTTATCACTAGGAGTAATTAGGACCTAACAATATCAATTATCATATGCCTCACATTAGACTAAACCATATGTGACAAAGCTACCACTAGTCCAAGTGGGAAGATAACATCCTACAATCAAGGTTTAATAATCTAGATGCCACAACTAGTCCCATCCATGAAATTTAACCTGATTGTGCGTGAATGTTTATGATTCACATGGTTGGGCATATGGGTACCCACTGCCAACTGTGTAGTACCAAGACATTATAATTGAAATTTTTGTATTTATACCCTATAAAGGGACTCCTTTATATGATATTTTTACTAGTGTTGTAATTGGGAGTAGTGGTGTTATTTTGAGGTTATAATAAAACTGCTATAATCGCTTGTTATCATAAGTGTAATTGAGAAGACAAGGACCTACAATCTAACATATCACAGTAGCCCAATTCACCAAATACAATTAGATCACATGAAAACATTTATGATTTGTATGGTTAGGCATAGGAACTACAACATTGCTCATCATGTAGTCTTCAATTTATATGAATTTAACAATTTACTTATAAAGTTTTCTATGTACCAAAATGATGAATCTATCATACAATAAAAATCTTACCATTTAAGCTATGCGCTAGGATCTTATTTGTTGTAAATCAAAATTATGTCTAAAGTATTATCCCACATCATCACCATTCTAGCCCTTATCTAGAGATTCCACATGGCCATATGAGTTATCATTTGTAATTTACCTCTATTCCATGCTAAAACTTTTCGAAATCAAAACTGAATTTTTACTTACAAAAATCCTTCTAAATCAATCAAATAGAGTATTTCTAGAATTATTTTATGAAATTTTTTTAATACATTCAAATCAAACCTAGGACTTCAATTTAATTCACCTATGTTCAATGCTAAATCTTACTAAAACTAAAACTAAATGTTTTCTTTCAAAGGTCCTCTTAGATTGATTGGATAAAACTAAAGTGAGTATGTTTTTGGGTTGAGATGTTATGATTGTGGCTAGCTACTTAGAATTCTATAAATGATTTCAATTGTTGAATGTTGACTAGCATGTACCTCTAGGGACTTGTTGGATGGTAATTTATCATAGCCCTAAATGGAAAATTTGAGTGTACAATGTATGTTCATTCCCATAATTTCTAGAACTTGGTTCATTACGACACATGCATGGCATTCTAATAGAGAACCTTGTGTCCTAGTTTGAATTCAAATTTCCTTATTCAAGCATCATGGCATTGTTTATGATATTTCTTGTGAACTCCATTCATCATAAGAACTACCCTTCAATTTTCATCTATTACATTGAGTGTCATTATTTTTATTTTTATACTAAGTTAATGTCTAGGTTACGCTTAGATGCATTTGTGAGTGTATGGAGTTTAGTTTGTATTGGAAGTTTGGGTAACTTTCCATACACTAACTCATAAGAAAATTAACCTATAAAAAGTTTTCATGTTGAGTAGTAGGCCCATATGGCATCATTTAGTTTAGTGCTTCAGTCTTTCATATATCTACTAATGGTCCTTGTTAGGATTCGTGTGATTTTCTTATTAGTGACATTAGCTTGACTATTAGCTTAGGCATGATAGGGTCTTATAAGTTTATGTTCCACCCCCAAGTGTTGCATTAACTTATGAAAGGTAGCATACATAAAATGGATTCCATTGTTAAAAATTACATTCCTTCATATACCAAACCCTTTTACCACCTCTTGATAAAAAAAAAGTGAGCTATAGTGAAATAAGTACAATTAGAAACAACTGTAGCTTCAACCCATTTGGTATAATAGTTATTAGCAAAAATAATGTAAGAATTTCCATTGGACATAGAAGTAATGGGTCCCATAAGATCAATCCCCCAAAACTCAAAAGGCTCTAATGGCTGGATCCATTTTTGGGGCCATTCCATCCTAGTTATCCTTCTTTCATCTCATTAACATCACTTACATGAATAGACACAATGGTGGACATCTCTGAAGATCATAGGCTAGAATAACCTTGCCATCAAGATTTTTATGATTGTTCTTATTCTTACATAATGGCCTCGACAAGAACCTTCGTGAACATCCTTGAGAACTTGTGATTGATCTTGATATGGTACACACCATCGTACTAGGCCATAGGCTTTTGC
>MNCI01002244.1:44492-66136 GCA_015680685.1 Gnetum montanum
AAAAATGAAATGCATAACTCATAGGACCATGACAAAGAGGCTGAAATCTTTATTCTAGCAAGCCATCTTGCAAACAATCTTCTTTACAAATCTTCTTTGATCCCAAGTGTGATGATGATCCTACATCCCTTCTTTTTCTTTCTTTACCCCTGAAGCCTTTTTATAGAGTTCCAGGGAAGGTAGGGAAGTTACATATTTAAAAATATCTCACCTAACTTCTCTCCCAAGTATCTTGGCCAACCAATTAGGAGATTACTTGGCCAACAAGTTAGGAGGTTACTTGCCCAACAAGTTAGGTAAGTTACAACAATTTTAGGTGGTTTCAACCACAAAAGAGATAAAAATGCTATGGTTGACAAGTGCCCATGGTAGTTATAATATCATAGAAAATTAAAATACAATCTCTAAAATACATAGGAATACAAGCTATAGTTGCTACTTACTCCAAACATATATATCCTTTTAATTTTGCTTCTCCAAAATGAGATGTCAAGTCTTCTAAGTGATGTATAGGGAAGTTACAATTTTCAAATATCTCAAAAATATCTCTCCTAAATTCTCTCTCAAGGAATTTGACTAACCAATTAGAAGATTACTTGTCCAACAAGCTAGGAGAAGGTTATGTGGTTAGGGAGTTAGGAAGTTATGCATAAAATCAGGAGCATTTTATGCTAACTTTAATGTAATTGTGACATTGAATAGGATAACCAATATTGCAAATTTTTAAAGGGCAGTAAATAATATATTTCATAACTTGGGGTAAATGATGGCAGGTCTCTAAGTCTTCAAACCAAAAGAAATGGAAATACAGCCTATTCAATAGAGGTTTCTGAAACCGATTTAAATGTGGAGATCATCAAGGTAGCGAACGTTCCTATTACCATGGAATTTGAAAAATTTATAATTCATATGGTCCTAATCTTGGTTTAAACCCTTAAAATCTCCAATGGCTGTTATTTTTGCTACTTCATGGTGTTCGGATCCTCCATCGATGTGGCTTATTCAAGGGCATCATTGTCGATGATGAGCCTGACGGATATAATGACGTCCATGACATGGCTTGAAGGCGTTCTGTCTTGCCGCAAAGGCTCTCCTTACTACGCTCATGTCTACATCGGTGTTGTCGTCCTCCCTGCTGAATTCATGGACTGTCCAAAATCTAAATGATGATGATCAATGATACTTGCAGAAGATGCAATAAGGCTGAGCTTGAATACGGTGATGGCCGTGGTTGAAGGTGACTTGTTTGCGAACCAATCACCGCTGCGGTTCAATATTCTTTCCACATTTACTGATGGACGTATGTCTCTTAATTTTATTTTACTTTCTCCTATTTCTTCCCGGAACCTACAAGAACTGACACATGTTTGAAGCAAGATTCATATGCAGCATCATCCGAAGCCACCGATTCAAACTGCCTCTATACAATAGGGCCTTATAAAATCGTAATTGACGATCACCGCGGGGGAAGGCCCTGCAACTGCAATCTGACTCTGCCGAATCATGCTGGAGAAGAAAGGGATTTTTTGAAAAAATACGCACCCAAACAGAGGGTTTAAATTCCTGTTTTGCCCCCAAAACTAACTTAGGGTTTCCTACGTTTTTTTGTTTGGCTTTCCTACGTTTTTTTTTCTGTTTGTTTGCCTACGCCCGTTGCTGACCTTTCTACACTCACTGCTGTGCACGCCGCTGACCCTTATGCGCTGTCGTTGTTCATCCATTCTCTGCCAAATCCAGCTTGAGATCACCTCCAACATTTTGTTCTTGATTTTTTGGAAAAGGAAATCAGCAACGTCAACGGTTGCGGCGGTGCAGAGCGACGACGGCGGAGACGTTTGATGGCTTGGCCGTGATTTTACGGTGGCCATGTATTTTCTAGTTACATTGTAATCTTCTTTTCTCTCCATTGGTGCTGCATAATTTTCAAAACACTCGAGGCGTTGTCGATTTTTTTTTGATTAATTCTTGTTTTACATGAAATTTCAAATGTTGTGTTTTTAAGGATACAACCGAATTTCACAACCGAGATCTGCAACTTTGTGCCTATTACATAAATAATATACTCCCTTCCTTACTGATTTTACTATCTTCTGATCTTTGACAAGAGAATTATCCGGCACTTTCATCTTATACCCAAAAGGCTTCAACATAAAATTGATTTACCAGTAAATCAATCTTCTAAACTAAAACACCCATCAACCTTCAACACTAAGGCTGTACTTAACTTACAACCATAGATTCTTACAATTTTGAGTAAAATATTTTAACTGTTCCATGGAATGGCCAAATGTGCCAACACTCTTTTTACTACAACTTCAACTATGGATTTGAATTGCACAATCCTAGATGCCTTGGAGTTCATAGTTGCAACCATGTTATTTCATTTCTCTTAAGAAATTGTAAATGCTGCCATTGAAACTTAATGCAAACTACTTAAAATGGAAAATGTTGCTTTCTTGACCTTAGCATACAATGTGTTGAATTCCAAATTACTAAAATGCTAAAAGTACAAATTAGATATGTAATTCACCAAATCACCAAAATCATGGAATCACTAGATTACCAAAATTTTTGAATCATCAAATCACTAAATCACTAAAATTGCCAAATCACACTAAGAGAATCTAACTTTGACTACGTTTAGCTACATGATGAAGTATAGGAGAAAGGAAGATTTCATGATACAAAAGAGCAAAGCTAGTTTTATTTTTAGCAAAGGCAAAAGAGGATTTCAAGTTTCCAAAATAAGGAAAAAGAAAAACTCTTTGTAGCTATTTCTAACATGACTATAATTTCCCTCTCAAGAATTTCATTTGACATATGAAATAGTAGGATTTTTTTGTTGCAAAATTTGAAATCAATTTTCTATCAATATCGTTATAAAGGAAGAAAAAATAAGGTTTTTTGTTATAAGAAATCTTTGTAGTTGAAGTTGACTAAAATCTCAATGAGTTTTTGAGGGCTTCATTTGGCATATGAAAAAGTAAAATTTTTATTACAAATTTTGAAACCCCTTTTTATGTGAGTATTTCTCAACATTTTAGCAATTTTTTTCTATTATAAAGAGGATTTTAAGAGGGTCAACTCTCAAAGTGTTGTTAGCATACTTACTTCCAACTATCAAAGGTAGCTATCTTTGCAACTTTTGGGTTTCTTTAAGCATATCTACAGTTGTAAATATTCTTATTTAGAAATTTTGTACTCTTATCTAGAAACTTTTGGGATTTATGTTAAAGCCTCTTTGCTAAATTTCTTATGGATGTCATAATAAGAATCTTCTTGGCTTCTAAAACATGTTTCTAATGTCTTTGTTATTTTCTACTTTAGGAAGTTTTTTTGTTACCTTAAATAAAATATCTTGTTTCTATTGTCTTTACTATTTTCTACTAATTTTTTTGTGTCAATTTTTATTTCTTTCTTATTCATGATATTTTATCAAAGGAAATAATTAATGTTATATTCATGGTGAATTAACACAAGATTTGGAAATGTGTTTTTTCTTGTATTTTTCTACTTGAAAAGTGGAAATATTTTGGATTTATGAATTATTTTTTGTATCTAGTTACTCCAAAATGGGTGGAAAAATTACTGATAAACATATGCCTTAGGATACATCACTTAGTTAGAATTTAGAGAATTCCTTTTTTCTTTATCTCAAAGTATTGGTTTATGTCCATAGAAGTATCTAGAATAACATCAAAAATATAGAGAATTGACTACCTATTTGCATCATGATTTTATGGTACCATTAACACATGTATACAATTTTTTAGAGGCTTAGTTCTTGGACTCTTCTTTGTAAAATTCATTACAAACTACTTTTTTTGTTAAGATGCAATGTTATTTTCCTCTATTTCCAAGAATTTTTGGAAAATTTGTGTCACTCTATTAAAATATTCACTACATTGAGTTTTTATTTCTAAATTTACTTAATGTCTTTTATGGACTTCTTATTCATGAGGGGGATTGCGAGATAATGAAAACATATGGTTTCTACTTCTTTGCATTTTTGTTCTTTTGAATACGGCAACATGCAAAGTGTAGGAAGTTTTTATTAGCTTTTGTTCTTTGGTAATATCTTACAAGTTCCTTTGCTTTCCTAAATTTTTTGGATAGGATGGTGGTGTTTGTTCCCATCTTAAATTCTATCATTTCTATGCAATGTTCATTTAACAACCCACAATATTAGCAATCCAAACTCATTTTACTTAAGTCCCATAAATTTATTTTCTTAAAAGGTTTAATAATACTTTATTTATAAAAAATGATTGAAATGAAGCTTTTTAAGCTTCTAGTTGAGAGACTCAACCTTATAAAGTTAGAGTGTATTAACTATCATTAGGAAATTTTTGAATAAAATTTCATTCCCTCTAGCACTTGATGAGTGGCGAGGTACCCCTACACTCAACCATACGAATATGAGCATAACATGCGTGATCTGGTCGAACTCCACAGACTAAGTGCCTACACACCTCATGGAACACTTAAGGTTAATTATTCATTGTCTTCCCAGACTTACTTGTATTTGTCACGGTGTATGGTTAAGTAAGTCTGAGGTATATGATTTTTATAGCTTTTTTGTTTTATCTCCTATGCTATTGAGGTGAAGGGTTGAAGAGACTAATTAACTAAATTTAACTAACTAACTAAGTCTGAATTAACCTAGCGTCAGCATCCGTTCCCACTTACCGTTCACACCTTGAACCAATGCAACCGTGGTTACCAAATGCTAGTCGTTGCTGGGATTACCATGTGTAACGCATGTGCTCGAAGTAGTCGTACTGAGGCACTTAACTAGGAGAGAAGGGTTGAGAAAGATTTAATTCCTAATAAAGCATTTAAATGGAAAAAAATAAATAACAATAAATAAAATCCTAATTAGCCTATTCCATGCACTACAAGGTTTATCCAAGAAGTTCGTCTTTATTGTCGTACACAAACTTTTGTTCAGGTACAATGTTTGCTCGAATAAAGATCCGTTCACTTTGGAGCTCCTACTGCGGGCACATGGAAAACATTCTATCTCTGGAGAGGTAAAACTGCCAGAGTTTCCCTAAGGGCTAGATCTAGATGAGAAACAAAGGGAGAGCCACCTCTTATTTATAGACTAAATTTAACTAACTAACTAAGTCTGAATTAACCTAGCATCAACATCCGTTCCCACTTACCGTTCACACCCTGAACCAATGCAACCGTGGTTACCAAATGCTAGTCGTTGTTGGGATCACCACACGTAACGCACTTACTCAAAGTGGTCGTACTGAGGCACTTAACTAGGAGAGAAGGGTTGAGAAATATTTAATTCATAATAAATAATTTAAATGGAAAATAGTAAATAACAATAAATAAAATCCTAATTATCCTATTCCATGCCCTGTAAGGTTTATCCAAGAATTTCGTCTTTATTGCCGTACACAAACTTGTGTTCAGGTACAATGTTTACTCGAATAAAGATCCGTTCACTTTGGAGCTCCTACTGCAGGCACATGGAAAATATTCTATCTCTAGAGAGGTAAAACTGCCAGAGTTTCCCTAAGGGCTAGATCTAGATGAGAAACAAAGGGAGAGCTACCTCTTATTTGTAGACTTGGTTGCGAACCGCGATATCACATGGGCCTCAATATTGCATAGCACTCATGTTCCATTTCATTGCAACCACTCTTCATTATACAACATAGCACAGGCTTTGGATTTTAGTGGTTTCAAAATCTTTATTTGAGATCATAGCTTAGTGATAAGAATCTAGATTTTTAAGCTCCAAGGTATGAGTTTGATTTAGGTAAGGGTTTTTTGTAACATTTACTTTAATAATTATTATGCTTTTAAAAGTCATTTATGGTATATCTTCAAAATTACTAATATATTCTTTCTTTTCATAATTTTTTGGTATTATAGAAAATTGGTCAACATTCTCTTGTTGTTTTTGAATGCTCTTGTACCAATACTACAACTACGAAATTAACTTAATGCTAAGAGGGAAACATAAAGGTATTTTTCATTCCTAACTATAATTAATATAAATATTTGCTTTGAAATAGTAACTCCAAGATTTTATTTTAATATATTTATCTATAATTTTGATGATAATCATATATTCTAATAATGTTTTACTATGTCTCTAATTGGTAGACCAGAAAAAAGATAAAGTACAATTGAGTAGTGAAAAATGTTTAAAACTGAAAGCAATAGACACCAATATGAAAGAAGAAAATGATATAGATAGCGAATTGGAAGATAGGAGTAATTTAAAGAAAGGAAAAAAAATGAAACCAAACACACATTTAAACCTTCATGGAAATTTTAGCATAGTTAGGCATATGTTATTCATGGTTCACGTTCATAAGAGGGAATCAAATGTTTGTTATGCACCAAGTATAAATCATACATAAAAGATACACCATTTTCTAATGAATGATGTGTCATAATACAATAAAGTACCATAGTTGATTATGCCAGCTTTGATGAACATAGGCATTCGATTTTCTTGTCAAAGTAGTTACATAAATCTTATGTTCTAATGACAAAGCATATTAAGTGAATGGAAGATTCAGAAAAATTAAGGATAATTAGTATAATGAAAATATGTACTTCATAGCAGTCAAAAATCTTCCTCTTGATTATTTAGAGACTTGTGTGATTTTCTTAGGTATAAAAGAACTCTAAATATGTCATCAACAAATGAATATTCTACATATGCTAATGTTACTTCAAGAAAATAATTTTTAGTTTCTTCAAAGCAATCCTATCAAACAAAGCTTAAATTAGAAATCTGATCATATCCATTTTATTCAATTTTACTTGATGAAAATACAAATAGGACTATGGAGCACCACTTAATATTCTATATAACATATTTACATGATGTTGGAAAGGGTTTTCTAGTTACTAAATTTGTCAAACTTGTTAAAGTAAAGAATGGAATTGCTTAGGCTATTTTTAATGCAAAAAACAATTTATTAGCAAGAATGCAATTACCAAAGATAAAAATAATTGGTTTAAACTTAGATGGGGCATCTTCCATAAGAGGTTTAAATGAATGATTGGTTAGTAAATTGCTTAAGAATATTCCACATCTTATTTCAATTCATTGCATTATGCATAGGAAAACACTAGCTATATCTAATGCAACTAATGCATTTCCAAAATTTAAAGTTATTGAAAAATTTGCAAATAAAATCTATTCTTGATTAGGAAGATTGGTTAAGAGGAATAGTAAGTTTTAAGACTTATTAGATCTATTTGATTTAAAAAATATTTCAGCCCTTCAAATTCATTTTGTCAATTGGGTGTCTAAAGGCTAAGTTAAGAAAATACTTGTAAAAGTAATGCTTTCATCACTTTAGGAGTTGAAATCAAAAGATAAAAAATTATGTGAATTGGAAATATTGTATTAAGTACAATTTTTTATAAATTTACTTGTCAATGTTCCACATGAAATTAATAGATTAAATAGGAAATTTCAAAAAAATGAGACTAACATAACTTTAGTTGGTGAAGATGTTTGCTTAACAATTAAGATACGAAGAAGATTTTTAGTAGAAAAATTTGATAGAGAAGCTAATTATGTGCCTAAATTTATAGCTAGCATAAAGAGTGATTATATAAATTATTTAAAGTTCCAACCTATGCCTAAAACATTAGGAAATGGTGACAAGAATGATTGGTGTTAATTTAGCTCATGCATTTGTTGAGAAGATAATTATTTGTTTGAAAGAAAGATCCACGGCTCTATCTGAAACACCGTGAAAATTCGAGGCCTCGACAGTTCAGCGAAACGCCTATGATTCAGGAAAAGGGTCGCAACAAGGTGTGGCACAACAAGTTCCTTTTTAGATTAAAAGCCTGTCTTGTCATGCTACGTGACACAACACAAATGAATTCCAGAAGACAACAAAACGACGGGTGCACAACAGCAAGTTTTAAACCTTTCAAATTCTCTAAGTTTTGAGAACCTTAGCTTTTTGGTATCTTACGCTACATTACACAACATGGCGTAATGCAGCGTAATGTCAGAAAGTAATCCACCACAACATCAAGGATGGAAAATGCCCAAAAACTTTAGCAACACTTTGATTTTCTGTAAGTGTACTATTTTACGCTAGATTACGCTATGAAGTGTAATCTAGCGTGGTGCAGCGTAATCTGGCGTGGTGCAGTGAAATTTAGTAGGGTGCAGCGTAATACAAGCATTAGCAGTTCATGCAGCACAATACACTCTCCAGCATATTGTAACGTAATCAAGAAATCGCCTGTCGCTGAAGCTCCAACAAGAGCAGTTTACTCCACGTTACGCTTTAGAGCGTAAGGCGGTGTGGCACCGCAGACCTCAACAACCACCACATCAAGTCAACAAAATTTTGCAAATTTAGGACATGCGTAATCTAAACCACATATTTCTCTTGACTTTAACCTTATAAATGCTCCATCTGATAAAGATTAAAAGGGGGGGATTTTTGGCAAGAAATTTCTCGAAAGATCGAACGAATTTTCTCTGTGAGCGAATTTTTTCCCTTCCATTGATAATCGTTGATAGCTTTTGACAAGAGAACAAGGAGGATCAGCAATCGCAAGAATATAGAAGGCAATTGGCAAGAATCTCCAGTCAAGAATAGCAGGTTAACATACATTCTACTTTAGACCGGCTCCCTTTTACATCGCTAGAACGAGGTAGATCGATCTTCTCTTACTTCATCTTTGAACAGTTTTCTTGTTATTGGCACGTGCTTCATCTAGATCAAAGTCTACTTGTAATAGTTATATTCAATATATTTATTCATGAGGTGAATCCCAGATCTCGGGATTGTCCATGTTCTAAATCTAATCTCTTGTGCCTCATCTATACGAATCTTGCAAATCGTCGTAAATCTATTTCATCGTTTTCAATTACCCACTAAGTTAAAAATATCATATCTTCTCGTAAATATCCATCATTTTATTATCCAAATATCACAAAAAAATTTACTAATCAAGTAAGTCCCTGTCTAATCGACAAGACCATTCAGGGCACCTGGGATTCGTTTTCTCTCCAACACGGTCCTCGCACTGATCTAGGGTTAAAACTGTGTATGCGGACTTTCGTTTGGTATTTCCAGTGACTAACATTTTTTGTCGTTATAGTTTTCTGGCACTAGAAGGAGGGCCTTCATATCTGATCCTCATTTTATGGGTAATCTTGTAAGCTATATGTACCTATTATCAATCAATGTAAACATAATACCTCTGAGGTTGTTGACGAAATTGTGTGATGCATATCGGTCGCTTTGACGATTCCTTTGGAATCCTACAAGATAGAAATCCCCAATTATTATCTTAGTTCACCTTTGTCCTTCCGATCTCTACTTTTATCATCATTATTTCTGAATCATGTAGAAAATGGTTACATCAACCACAGCTGTTGACATTGCCAACCTAGAAAACCCCTGGACCATGCAAGTCACACTTCCGGTGCTCGAGCTACCAACTAGTCCAATGCGACCCTGCTGCTCCCTCAGGCTTCAAAAAAAAAGCCTAAGGGACACACTTGGGCCAAGGAACACTACAATTTCCTCTACGCTAAGCTAGCGGCAAACCTACCCATGTATCTACAATAAATCGAGAAGAAATGAGAGTACAAGTTCATGTAATGCAACGAGAAGGAATTTATTCCTTCACAGAATGCCACTGTGTCCTTGATAGATCAAAAAAAGTGGATCCTAGATTAAATTTTGATGGCGAAGACATTGCCAGAATAGCTAGAAGTCTTGTTCCGTGATGAAATGCTTCACGATGGACAAGATGATTTAGACTCTCACTCTGAAGTGGGTAGTCGTGCTGATGTTACCATGGCCCCTCCTTCCACAATGTCTCGTGTAAATCCATTGTTCATGGTCACCATGACTTTGATGTTATTTAACACCAATCGAGTCCCTCATTCACCACGTTTACATTTTCTCTCTCCAACTATACTTTCAGGCGAAGGTCCCTCACAGATCATTCCCCAGCAGGTGTAATTACCTAATCCACCCCATCGTATGTCTGTGCTTATGTCAATGCATGTACACACGATACCTACATCCTAATTACCTACAACACCAACTTTTCCCCAACTCACACAATAGAGCTTGCCACCACAGCATGGTGGGCTCCCAACATGTCTCTTGTTGCCCATCCTGCACAAATGCACCACCATCCCCACCATCAAAGTTAAGTCCCACAAATGCTAAACCCAGCTACGGGATCACTGCTCATGCCCCCGGCTACACAAACAGCATACCCAATAGTGCAGCCAATAGCAGTCACTCCATCTGCACCAACCACCGGATGGTGGATGCCACAAGCGACACTACCTACAGGGACTGTCCCGATGGCACCGACCATCGGCCAAGCCGCTGCCTCCGGTTCACTGCCTGGTGTGGCTCCACCCACCGTTCCACAGATGACCTCATCATCTAGGGGTTTGGATCAAGCCGTCTAGCTCATTCAAACCCTTATAGAGGAGGTCAAGCATCTCAAGGCTGTTGGTTCTAACACGATAGAAGTCATGAATTTCTACCATGATGATCTTATTAGTCCAGCAGTCCTTGTCCTGTCACTGCCACCGAGGATGCCCCTTCTCCATTTCAAAAAATACAATGGGGAAGGTGATCCCAACACCCACCTTGACACTTTTAGGTCAGAGTCCTTATTGCTGCAACAATGGCCGCATATTATAATCCGTGTCTTTGCTATGTACTTAATAGGTAAAGCTTTGGATTGGTATTGAACACTTCCATGCACTTCCATTTCAACTTTGGAAGAGCTGTTAACCCAGTTTGTGACTCACTTCAAGTACAACCTGAAGCCAGAAGTCACACTGGACCAACTCATGGGAGTCAAACAAGACCCGCTCGAGTCGGTCCAAAAGTTCATACAACGTTGGAGCGCCACCTTGAACAAGTTAAAGGCTTCTGAACTCCTCAAACAATTACTAGGAACAGGACATATTCGACACAAGATGGTGTCTGAGGAGGCTCTGAAACACCACAGATGCCATTGTTAGCTACTCAAGAACCCTTCTTTGGCCCAACCTAATGAACCTCTAGTGCCCAAGAACTTTAAGTTGGACCGGTTCTGCGACTACCACCAATTGTGTGGCCATGACACGGACTACTACTGGGCATTGAAGGATGACATTCAACATCTGATAGATCAAGGTGACTTGATCTTAGATAGCAGTAGCCTGACACGTCTAGAAAACTAGGCCATGCATGTGTACCAAGACTCGTTGAATGCAAATAACGTAGGGTACACAATCAACATGGTAGGGGAAGAGGGCGATAATCAGGCATAGCCAAAACAACCTTTCGTGTTGCAAATGCATCCTCACTCACCCCAAATAATAGGTTCATCAGTGCCAATGAGTGGTGCTCCAAGGCATCCTTTCATCCTTCGAACTCCGCCTCAAAATGCTTCCCAATAGCTCCCTGTCATTAAAGCCGTAGCCCAACCCACGCCCACATCCAGGGCACCCTTAGTCGTCAGGGTGCCAAAATCATGAACTATCCCTCCTGTGCAGGGGAAATCTTCTAAATCAACCTCTCGTACTATTGATACAGCCTAGGACCCTCTTACTATGGGGTTTCCCAAACCTCAAACCCTTACTTCTGTACCCTTGGCCCCACTTACTAAAAATGACAAGGTCACACGAACGCAACTATCTCCTCCTGGCCAAAGGAAATGCAACCCTCAGCCAAATGTCACTCCTCCCTGTGAAATTCACCTCTAGGGTGAATGAAGGAGGAAAAGGGTGACAAACTTCTTGATCATGGGTAGGATCTCTTCGATGCCCTAGGACAAGTTAAACAGGCTCTGAAACAAAAAAATACAACATTGAGCCTTTATGACTTGCTCATGACGTCACAGACACATCGTGAGGCTATGGTTCACATGCTAACATCCATACCTATGGACGAAAGCCTACCAATGGACAAAGAAGCAATCCATTGTATCATGCTTCGTCCCATCGCTAAAAAAATTGATCCTACCTCATTGACCTTTCACGAAGAATCCATTAAGGATAATCCTGAAGGTTAGGTGACAACAGTGCCTATGTTCATCACCATCTGGGTCGGCCAACACCGAATATGAAGCGTACATGTAGATGATGGGGTGGCCACTAATGTCATCCCTTATCCCATAGTGGATAAATTAGGCCTGATCGATCAAATCAGTCCCACAACAATGTCATGCCTGAAGTCGTTCAACGGGGCATGAGTGCAGGTCAAAGGGACGATCCATATCAAATTTGTGGCAGGGGACCAGTTCCCCACAGATGCTACATTTATCATCACCGAGAAGATGCCTAGATTCAATTTGATTCTTGGGAGGTCTTTGTTAGTCCAAATGAGGGTAGTTTCATCACCCATCCATCAGGAAATCCATTTTCCTTACGCAAGAGGAGAAGTGGTTATCCGTGGTGATGAAATAACCCCTTAGGATGTTAATAACATAGAGATAGAACAAGGGTTGGAAATCGAAATGCCTGAGAATCAATCCCCTATCCAAATACCTGAGCAAGCTGAAATAGTGGTTGATGATAGCCTAACTTGGGTTGAGTTATCGTTCCAAGGAGAAGATGGTGACACGAAGGAAAAGGGCCATAAATCTTTCCGTCCTTATGCACCATTAAAGATCAAAGCAATTAAGAAACTGCTGCAAAGTTAGTCGGTAAACAATGTTGTTTGACTATTACAGTTCCATCATCTATTCTATTCAGGTTTACCAGTTATAATTTACGCATGTATTTATGCTTTTCACCAGCTAGTCTCATTATGCCTATGTTTATCTTCAAGGTTATGTTTATGTATCCACCAGTTATCTTCCTTACTTCTATCACTCAAAAGGCTCGAAATGGCCTTAAACTAGCAACTTCATTTACGCTTTGTATCTGAATCTCATTTACACTTGGAACACAAATTTCATTTATGCTCTATATCTGAATCTAATTTACGTTTTATACTTGAATCTAATTTACGCTTTGTACCTGGATTTAATTTACACTTTGTACCTTAAACTATCCAAGGCCCGAAATGCCCTTAAAATATCTAGGGCCCAAAATGGCCTTAAACTATCCAGGGCCCAAAATGGCCTTAAACTATCCAAGGCTCGAAATGGCCTTAAACTCTCCAGGGCCTGAAATGGCCTTAAACTATCCAAGGCCCGAAATGGCCTTAAACTATCCATGGCCTGAAATGGCCTAAAACTGCCTGCCATAGCTTAAAATCGGTGACTTAATGTTTATTTGATTCCTTCACTCATATAGCAAGGGCCCAAAATGGCCTTAAACTATCCAGGGCCTGAAATGGCCTTAAACTATCCAGGGCCCAAAAAGGCCTTAAACTATCTAGGGCCCGAAATGGCCTTAAACTATCCAGGGCCTGAAATGACCTTAAACTATCCAAGGACTGAAATGGCCTTAAACTATCCATGGTCCGAAATCGCCTTAAACTATCTATTTCAATCACACCTTACCCCTACACTATTCAAAATCCTGAAAGGTTGTAAACTAATAATTTCATTTACGCTTTACATTTGAAAAATTTAGTAGTCCGCAATGACTTCAAACTAGTAATCGCATTAACACCACTCTCAAAACTAATTATGATTTACCATAACGTCAAAACCTACGATCCTACTTGTGCTTTACATAAAAATAAAACAACAAAGAAGACCATCAAAATTAACACCAAAATTTGTATCAAATACGTTAAAAGAAAAATATTGTTTCTTGTTTCATTACACCACAAGAAAATCCGAGGCTAATTCAGCCATGCTACACATCTCCCTTGTTACCACTATCTCTTGTATCTCCTAGTTCAACTTCTAATTCAAGGAGGTCATCCTCATAGGGGCCATCCTTTGCATGAGGGACCCCTTCATGAGGGTGGCCCTCTTCGTCAGGCTCTTCAGTGGGGGGTTGTTCACCATGGCATCGACTAGCTTCATTATGCTCTATTTCCTATAAACCCTCTTCATGAGGACCACCACCCTCGTTAGCTTTACCCTGCTGAGGATTCTCCTCAGGTTGCTCCTGCGATCAGACATGATACATATATTAACATCATCGTCAAAACTAAGTATAACAAAAACAAAATAATATTATGACTTACCTGTGATGGTCTGGCATCAGCAGCAAAGGGGACTTGTTCTAAGCCAATCCACAGACGTTGCATGATTTCATCCTCGGTGAGCTCAGACCAAACCCCATCCCCTAGATTCGTTCTAGTCTTTACCTTTACCTTTTCCATGGGAGTCCATCGAGGTGGTTTGGGAAAGAAAGAAGGGATGGTAGTCTCACCTCCGGGAAGAGTCACTTCCCTTTTCGGAGAGGCACTCACCATCACTTGTTCCTGTAACTTCTCAAATGCTTTGGAAGCACCAATAACATCGAGGAATAGTCGAAGGGACTGAGCCTCAACGGTAGAGTCCCTATAATGTTGACAATAGGCAATGCTTTCTTGTTTGTAGACCTGTTTATGATGTTTTTGCATCTGCCCCCACTCTTGGATACTTGTGCTAAAGTCCTTCCAGTCCTGGTTCTTCTGAGCTAGGAGGTCCATTTGCATACGCTGCTTGACTAGTTCACGGCTAGTTTGGATACTGTTCCTGACGACACTCCAATAATGGGCGTAGTCAACAATAGCTATCCTCCAGTCCTCGCTTCCCATTCCCTAGGCTTGCAGGAATTCATTCCAGATCTTAAATTCCCAACCTCATCACATGGAGCCACCCTCTCCTTCTCCGACCTTTGTAACCTCTTCCAAAGGTCCTCGATTACGCTTTGACATTCCCATAAGGAGCAAGTCGACCGTACAACACATTTATGAATCTCATCGTAAATGTTGTGTGGCACGACGGTCGCTTCTAATGAGGGTTCGGTGGCATCTAAATCAATAGGCTCTGATGGATCCCATCTGAGGCAAGCTCCTAATAGCATAAAATGATAGTTTAGCATAATTAAGTAGCGTAATGCCACAGTAGAATAATTTCTGCATAATGAATGTAACATACCAGCTTCAGGATCAATTCGCTCTAAGAGACTGATCATGTCTTGGATGAAGCCTTCCATGAAGGTGAATTTATCAAGAAATTCACCCCAGGATCGAGCCGCCATTGTTGCCAAGTGTACGCTCTGGTCACCTGTTACGTTGAATCCGTTCCATATAAGGACATGACTAAGATATTACAATGACCAGCACAACCTTTAGAATTTTTCTAAAGTCTACTATGCTGTAAGAATTAATTTTATCGAGTAACAAACCACTTGCCTTGTCTAGTCCCAGCAGAAAGAACTTTGGCATCCTCAACCGCTACTTCCTCTTCCTACGCAGGAGCTTGTTCACTCCTCACCTTATTGATTGGGGCCTCCTCTTCCAAAACTGAGGTCCCTTCTCTATGTTGTAAGACTATAGCCCCTGTTTCAGGGGTCAACCGTTCCACAACCCTTTACTTCGCTGTCATGCAACATAGCTAGTTAACATAAGATTTCACTTTTGTTCAACGAATATTGTGCTATGCAATGGTGTCTCTACATAAATCATGATCATTGGTATATTTCACCACTTAACGCCTGGAGGATTACTCCTTTGAAACCTGATTTGCATTTTCTTCCCCACGCCACCCGCTAGTTCGGCAGATTCCTTGATCAAATGAGGCTTTTTCCGTGGCACTAATGAATCCACTATCTCAGCAACCAGACACTTCCCCCTCGAAACATCACTAGTGTAAGAGGGGGGCACCCCACCCACACTATCTTGGCCTTGTGTTCGAGGTGCCACCATACTTCTAGTTGTTACTGACAGAGATTCCCCGATCCTTTCAGGAGGGTCTTGCGACCAGATAGTGCCAAAGACAAGGGAGATCCATGGTTTGGAAATCTAACCGCTGTCTTGTTGCACCCAGACCCCATTCCTTTGGACTACCAGAAATTAGAAAAAATGCCAGAAACAAGCTATGAAGAAGGTGAAATGCACGTTGAAATGGGACTCAAGCTTCTTGCGAAGCCTAACCATCTCAACGCGCAAGCCTTCAGCAAAATAGCTCACCCAATTGAATCGTGGCCCCTCCTCTAGAACCTCTTGCATAATTCTGGTCTACTCGATGGTGAGAAATCTTCCTTGCAAGAGTGTCTTAGGGAAGGCCCAACTCGATCCTTTCAGTAGGGATTCCCTTAACTTCCTTCTTCACCCCTAGCCACTCCTCTATCTCTTGCTAGTACTTGGCACTCCTCTTTGATTTTTCATCTATAGGAAAACCGTCGGAGGGTATGCCAAAGAGATTAGCAAATAGTTGAGCATTAATGTCAGAATTTATGTGCACATTACGCATGCTTATGTAGAGACGCTCAGCTTCTTCACTGAAGGAGTTGACTAGGGTCAACATTTTGCTTGCAGTAGCATTAGGGGTTATGGCCAAGAAAAGATCCATCATTCTAGCCTCTCGAAGGTTATTGGTTACTATAATTGGGGCCTCTCTATGGTCGAGCCAACATTGGACCTCCTTTATATCACCATAACGGAAGAGGAGACTGTTGGCCTTGCGACCAGAGGCCATGATTGTAATCTGTCGTGATTCCCTGACTGCTAACACGAAACAATAGGTAAGCTAACACCAACTGATAACATTGATGTAATTCATCATCATGATAAAGCTTACCAGACCTGAAAGGTAAAGGAAATGGAGGAACTTTCCTTCACACGTCTACAATGGTAAGGGGAGGGTCCAAAGTCCACTCCCTATCCAACCATCCGAGTTTCTTGCATCTAGAAAAGAAGTCGGCATAACAGGTAGGGTATTCTGGGATCTCAAACGCCAGTTATTCCATGATGGTATCCCGTACGTTGTCGATAGAGGTAAACTCCCCTTTAGCCCTTTTGGCCAACAACAATGTATCATTATTGCCTAGAAGATCGCTTTCATTGATGAAAAATCTACACCATAGATAATCCCTTTATGCTCAACACGCATTTAAATAGTAGTTAGCACATTACAATACTGCGAAGCAAAATAAAACTTACCTGCCTGCATAATGCACATACCAAGTGGATTCTGAAAATAGGTTGTGAGATGATGAGCCATGAACAAAGTGTTATAGGCATGGTAGTAGTTAAACTTGGGCATTGAAACACCACAAAATTTGAAGCTTAGTACTTGTCCAACACCAAGCAGGTCCCTGGGACCCACAGACGACCACAACTACATTTGGTGTCAAACATGGCAACTTCGGAGATCAGATGCTTAATTTTCACTATGTATGCAGTCTCAGCATATACACCCAGCGTGTACGCTCAAATTCACAACGTATACGCCCAGCGTAGACGTCCAGTGTAGACGCCCAGCATACACGCCTCACATGTACACTCAGCAAAGTACAACAAATGTATACGCCCGGCATAAAATCCCCAAAGACGGCATGAAAATAGCACTGCAGAACAAGATTTGGCACAAGGTAGCAACCATCAGCGTATACGCCCCAGCGTATACACCCAACACCATCAGCGTATACGCCCGGTTCATGCATTGTATACGCCCCAGCATATACGCCCAACATCTACCAGCGTATACGCCGAGCGTAGATGCCAGCGTCCACGACGTCTACGCCTACTGTATACGCCCATAGCCTATGCTCGTCAGACACAACGTATACGCCCAATGTGTACGCCCACCAAATGTAACATATTGTACACTTGTATTTTATGCTTTTGCACTTGGTCAACGCGCCACGTGTCTCCCAACCCAAGTCTAATGCCAAAACCTATATAAAAGCCTAAATTTTTACAAGATTCGGGTCGGTCGGCAAAATTCCCAGAGCACACCAGAGAGCAGAGACGCTGCAAACTAGAGTACAAAACCTTTTATGTTGGACAACCCTGTATGCTGAGCATACAGCCCCTATGCTGTGCCTACAGTGTGAACCATCCACAATCATCCTTGCATCCACCGGCGCTTTTCGTCTGCCTTGTGTTCCAGTCACAACTACGTTAGACCGGTGCATTGTACTTTCATTCTATAATGCCATTGTTACATTTTCTTCCCAAAATCATTTACAATTTGCATTAATTTTTGCATGTATTTTGTTTTTTCTTGTTTACGTTACACTCTGTTTGCATCGGTTACACTGTTTACGCTCTGATTTACGCCCATTATGCTGTTTACGTATAGCCCAACATATAGCACTTTGATGTACGTTCGAGGAAATCCTTTTCTGATCCACGTGTGGATCACCCAAGGTACTCTACCTTCGTTCATTCTAGCTTGACCTCAGGCAAAGGTAGGGTCTTCTGTGCGCGTCCTGTGATCCCACAACCTTCGTTTCCTTCCAGCCGGAGACCGACGATTTTGGACAGTACAGAAATTGGCGCTAGAAGAAGGGCCTCTTCCTAAAACATTACCTGCAAGCTTCCCAACATTTATGCTGCTGAGTGTTTATGCTACCAACCATATGCCACTTCCTTCTGAAATCCTCCCAGCATTTACGCTGCTCAGTTTAAAACCTAGTCTGCAAACTATCCAGCGTCTACGCTGCTTAGCATTTACGCTGTTCAGTTCAGATCCTTCCATCCACAAGTCTCCTAGCATCTATGCTGTTTGCCACACGAGGGCTCTGAAAGATCTCCAGCGTATACGCTACCGAGTATATGCTACACACTTTATGCTGAAAATTATGCCTACGCTGTACACAAGACTTAAAGTTTATGCTATGCTTTTTACGTCGTAGATTTTATCTATGCTGCATACTGACTTTCTTTGAGATTCTGTTTATGCCATCTCTTTACGCTGCAAACTCGTTTACACTACTATTCATTTATACCACACTCTGTACACTGTAAAACCTATTTACGCTGCACATTGACACTGTATACGCTGCTCAGCATATACGCTGCACTCCTTACACTGTAGACTTGTCTACGCTGACCCTATACGCTCCATCCCTATACGCTATCTACGTTGTCAATATACGCTGGATGTTGAAGCGTATACGCTGCACGTTACCACATAGGTTTATATTGTACTAAGTACACCAATTTCACATCCCTATACCATCTCATACCCTCAACAAGTCATCATGAACCCCGTAAACACCACCGCTACAACCGCTCAAGTCATCGACATTGCGGGCACCATGGTCGTTCAATAGCTCGCAGTCCAACCCATAGTGGGGCCTCATCGGTCCCTTAGGCTGCAAGGGAGGAACCCATCACCTCACGTCATAACCGAAAACCAGTACAACTTCATAGGCATGAAGATACAAGCCGGTCTAGCCATGGACCGAACTGAAATAGAAGTCAAGAGGTAGTACGAGCTCTTCTACAGGGGAGGGAAAGAGTTTATTCCTTCCCCATACGATGTCATCCCTGTCCCAAAGGCTTACTCTGAGCTAATCACATGACTCCTCCTGCAAAGGAGTCAATCTTGGGATCAGCCTGCAGTAGATCCTCAACCAAAAGAGGAGGACAATTTCGCTGCCCAATCCGAACATGAAGACTCGTCCCACAAGCCCATGTTAACCCCATGTTTCATCTGGGCATAGGGGAAATCATGCCCCTCCAACCCCTCAGGTTCACCCAGGTGCAAGTACCTCCATCAGAAACATCAACGCTGGTCCATGTTCCTTCTCTGACTGACCCACAATTCAGCACACTCCCTCTCGCTATCATCCCCGCTGCAGCGGCCGCAAGCACCACTCCCACACAATAACATGGGACCAACCTTCTCGCCTCGAGTGATAGGGATGCCACATGTGATACCAGCATCCACGTCCACTCACTACATCCCCCACATCCAAACACACGGGGTCCCTTCCACTGCTGTAACCCAACAGGGAGTTCCTCCACAAAACGTAGCTGGACAATGGGTAGCGGTGGGTGTGCCATCACATCAACCCTCTCACCACAACGTGCCACCCCATACGATTCCACCAGCTAACATTCCCCAAGTACAACCACAACCACCGCAACAACAACACCTCGTTTACAATGTGTCATCCCTAGTGCCACCCACTATAAATGTGCCACAAGCACAGCCACCAATTGCACTGCTTTCAGCCTTTTAACCTACCATCCAACACTCTAACTTGTACAATGTGCCACACCCCCAAGTTGCCATGTCACCTAGTGCCCAAGACTGGGTAGATGCCAAAAAATTAATGCAAGAACTAACTGACGAGGTAAAGCGCCTAAAAACCACTACCGATGGAGAGTTGAAGGTAGTGGACTTCTACCACAATAACCCCATCAGCCCTTCTATCCCACCTCTAACCTTGCCGAAAGGAATATCATTGCCAACACTAACTAAATATAATGGGGAGATGGACCCTAATGCACATCTTATAACTTTTAGGTTAGAATGCGTGTTACTCCAGGCATGGCCCCATGCCATTTTGCGAGTGTTCCCTATGTCTCTCGCAAGGAGAGCACTCGATTGGTATCGGGCCCTGGCGAGGAATTATATATTTTCCTTGGAAGAGTTGTTATATCAGTTCGTGACTAGGTTCAAATATAACTTGAAACCTGAGACAACATTGGACAGCCTTATACAGGTTAAACAAGCATTGCTCGAACCTGTGCAAAAATTTATCCAGAGGTGGAGCGCCACTTCCAATGAGCTACATGAGCCAATCTCATAAACATATCTGCTTACAATTCTAAAGAGGGCTGTTAATGAATTTTTCAAATCCAAATTATACTATCTTAATGTGTGTAACCTTAACCAAGCCTTTGTACAAATCAAAAATATAGAAGAGACGGCTCAAAATAGCCATGATCCTGCATACTTAGCCTTCAAAAATCAACACAATAAAAAGGACAAAGAAAAGGCTAAAGCAACTATAGCGACAATAGTAGAAATGCAAAAACAAAACAAACCACGAGTAGCCCCTATTAACTATACTAGACCTACTCCTGTGACTACACCAGAATCATCAGCATCGCAAAACCCAACACAAAACCGTACGAGAAACTTTGAGAGGAAAGAACCCTCCCAATATACGCCACTACCTATGAAGCCATCCCAACTATTCAATCAACTACTGAAAGCGGGATTAATGAAACATAAACATTTATCCCCTGCAGCCATCCAGAGACATGATCGGTTCTATCAACTCGTCCAGAACCCAAGCCTAGCAACGCCGGATGCACCTCCAGTGCCCAAAGGTTTTAGGATGGATCGCTTCTGCGACTATCACCAACGCAACGGGCACGGCACAGATTACTGTTTCATATTGAAGAAGGACATACAACGAATGATCGACAAAGGCCAAATCACCTTTGATGAGGCCAACCCGGTCCAACCACAAAACCAGGCTATGGGGATGTATAAAGATCCTCTGAACACCAAAGAGGTGTCGTACGTTATCAACATAATCTGCTTTGATGATGAACCTGAGACACCCGACATTAACACCATCTACCCTAAATATAAACAACAAACACCTAACAAGCTGTTTGTAGTCCATGTTCCTTGCACTCCATCCACATACATGCCTCAACCATCATCTGCCCTGCAAAAACCATATGTAGTACGCATACCTCCTACTGTCACTACCCCTAATCTATCAACCCCTCCTACTTCGCCTGCCCCTTTCATAGTCCGAGTGTTGCCCGCAGTTGCAACAGCAGAGGTCCAACCTC
>MNCI01002244.1:76505-88577 GCA_015680685.1 Gnetum montanum
TGTCTCCCAACCCGAGTCTAATGCCAAAACCTGTCTAAAAGCCCGAATTTTTACGAGATTCAGGTTGGTCGGCAAAATTCCTAGAGCACACCAAAGAGCAGAAATGTTGCGAACTAGAGCACAAAACCTTTTACGCTGGGAAACCCTGTACATTGAGCATACAGCCCCTATGCTGTGCCTACAGTGTGAACCAGCCACAATCATCCTTTCATTGTCCGGGGCTTTTCGTTCGCCTTGTGTTCCAGTCACAATTGCGTTAGACCAGTGCATTGTACTTTCATTCTGTAATGCCATTATTACATTTTCTTCCCAAAATCGTTTATTGTTTGCATTAATTTTTGCATGTATTCTGTTTTCTCTCGTTTACGTTATGCTCTTTTTGCATCGGTTACACTATTTACACTATGATTTTCGCATGTTACGCCATTTACATATAACCCAGCATATAGCACTTTGGTGTATGTTCAGGGAAATCCTTGTATGATCCACGTGCGGACCACCCAAGGTATTCTACCTTCATTCATTCCAGCTCACCCTCAGGCGAAGGTAGGGTCTTCTGTGCGTGTCCTGTGATCCCACGGCCTCCATTTCCTTCTAGCTGGAGACTGACAATTTCGGACGGTACAGGCATCTCCCAGATCCAGCCTAAACGCCTCAAACCCTTGGCGCTTTGTTCGCGGTCTTACACCCGCACAATTTCGATCGCATCATCTGACAAAAATGCCAAGATGCTCTGTGTCGAACCAACCAATAGCAGCTCTAAAATAGCAGTAGCTTCATCGCCTGGTAGATGTGACCAGATGATTACAATGTAATTATGAAGCAAAAATTGCAAAAAATCCTGCACCCCTTCAGAAGCATACCACCTCCTCCTTTATACGAGCATGAGGAGGAGGAACATTGGCCGCGGGAACATGAATGCAGCATAGAATGCCCATAATGTCCAAAATGATTAGGACAGGCTTTAGCATAATACTATATGATAAAAAACGTATTACTGTCAGACAAACTATTTAGACAGAAACATTCATCACGCTACACTAGGGTTCGCATGATTCTTAGAAAATTACAGAGTACACGGGAGATGCATGACCAAAATTGCCCAATCCCTTACAACAGCCCAAGGTTTGTCCTTGACAACAGTGATGAAAGCAACACTGCATATTACCCTAGCATACCATATAACTATTACAAACGATAAAAAAGAAAAAGAAAATAAAACTCCAATTATGCCACGCATGGATACAGTACTTAGATTTTCTTCCAACTATACATCTATACAACATTACTCCATACTCCCTAAAATTTCATAACAATACAAACTTTGTAAACTGAAATAGACCAGGTTGTGTAAATAAACATTAATGCTTGACGCAACATGCATATTCAAAATAAAAACAACTATGACGTTGTAACAAACGTGATAATAGTGCAAAGGGGTAGACAATGATTTACCGGTTAAGCGGAGTAACTTCCCGAGCCTCTACTCTGGCCTGTGAAGCCTGCTGCAGACTCTCTTGCACTTCATCAATCCTGGCCAACTTGGCATTCTTTCCTTTGATCTTTGGTGCCATGGCTGCAATCAAACAAAATCTTCGTAAATTCATCTACTCACACTTTGCTTACACTCCCTTGTTGCTATAGCTAGATCCAAATTCGCGATATCGATAACCTGTTTTGAGCGTGAACCTCTGGTTTATAAACAAAGCGCTTGAAACTAACTGATTCTTTCTGCTTGATCAACGTGAAAATTTCTTGAAAAGTTGGTGTCAGTATGACATGGAATGTGAAGATCAAGGCATTAATTTCGTAGATATCGCACGAGTTACAGTCTGAAACAACCTTAAACTAATACATAGCTTATCACCTTGTAATCTGGTCGCATTAACTACTGTCTGTGCAAAATTTCAAATCCAATTATTTCGACACGCTAGACACGCCACGTTACATCTTGCATCATATTTCATACACTACCATCTAGGAAGCCTAGCTTATCATTTCCTTTTACAAACTGTGCATATTTGTAATAGTCCACTAAGACCTTAAACTAGAAATTCCTTTGACATGAAATTCTGACGTAGAAACAAACAAACATTTATCATTCAATAGATTGATAGAAAGACAATGTAACAACTTTTGTTTTTGGCGATTTTGTAGGGCCATTCGCAAATGGATGCAGCTTTATCCACACCCTTAGCCTTGATAGGGCCACATGGGAAGATCATTAGGCAGTTCAATCACACGCTAGTAGGAATGAACCTTTCCCTTTATGATGTGACCATAGCAACATTGGAAACATCCCCATACTGGCCAGAACATCTGGCCTAAACACTCAACCTGGAGGCTGGTGATGTAACCGAGGACCCTCTTTGCAAGGTCCTTATGGTTACGCACAAGGGTGAAAATAAAAATCTTAGGGTTAGTTCTCTCCTAGACCAACAGATGCAAAGTGACATAACACGAGTTCTCCAAAACAATGCTGCTATATTCGCGTGGTCATATGAAGACATGCCATGTTTAAACCCAAGATTAATATAGCACAACATAATCTTAGACCCACGCATCAAACCAATTAGATAGAAGGCACAAAAGATTAAGCCGGAAATTATGCTAGTAGTGTGTAATGAAATCACCAAGTTGTATCAGGCTGGTTTCATTTGCGCAGTTGATTACTCAGACTAGGTATCCAACATCATAGTTGTCTCTAAGAAAACAGGAGGTATACTCATCTGCATAGACTTCCGGGATTTGAGCAAAGCTACGATTAAGGACAATTTCCCATTACCGAGTATCAACCAACTGATCGACACAACAGCTGGTTACGCGCCCCTATCCTTTATGGACAACTTTTCAGGCTATAATAAAATTTGTATTAATCCAGAACATCAATTGACTATGACATTCATGACACCCTAGGGAACCTTCTGTTACATCATGATGCCTTTCGGTTTAAAAAATGCCGGAGCAACATACCAATAAGCCATGACATACATATTTAGCGATTATCTCTTAGAGAGATTGAACGACTACGTAGATGACATAGCTGTCAAATCTATAAAGTTAGAAGATCATTCAGAAGACCTAGAGTTAGTACTTAAATGATGTCTCAAACATGACTTACGGCTCAACCCAAAGAAATGTGTATTCGGAGTCAAAATCAGACACATGTTGGTGTTTTTGGTATCAGAGACTAGCATCCGAGTCGACCCCAACAAGGTCAAAGCCATTGTTGATTTAACACCACCTACAAACCTCAAAGAACTACATGGGTTATAGGGCAAGCTTTAATTTATCAGGTGGTTCATTTCAATGTTAACAGATAAATTACACCATGCAACATCTCCTGAAGAAGGATGTTAATTTTGAATGGACCAATGACTGCCAGCATGCATTTGACAACTTAAAAAAGGAGCTACAACATTTACCAACGATTTTTCCACCACAAAGGGATCAACCTTTTTACATCTATCTAGCTAACTTGGACGTGTCTATAGCTGCGCTACTTTGCCAAAAAAGAAACGATGGGTCAGAAACTCCTATATATTACCTCAATCACGTTCTATTTGCATACGAGACAAGGTACAATGAAGTGGAGCATACCTGTTTGGCATTGGTTTTCACACTAAAAAAATGTAGGCATTATCTTTTCCGCAGTCAAGTCAACATAATTTGTAAAAGCAACGTTCTGCAAGCTATCTCAAACAGCTTATATGAGAGTAGTAGGATAGCTCGATGGAAGGCCATCATAGTCGAATTTGATTTACATTATGTTGGCCAGTCGTCCACCAAAGGCCAGGTCATAGATGACAAATTAGCAACATCGCTGATTAATGATCAAGCTACAATAGAGCCAAAATTCTTGGATGAACATGTACACAATTTAAGCCCTATGTCAACAGGCCTTGAAGCAACATTATACTTCGACAGGGCTTCAACCACTAGAGGTGGAAGTTCCGTTGCAGTTATTATGCTTTCTCCTGAGGATGTGCATCCATCGGCTTACTGCCTGACCTTCCCTTGTACAAACAATGTGGTAGAGTATGAGGGGCTCCTCAGAGGATTGTTGATAGCTAGAGAACTTAAAGTTCAACACCTATCAATCTGAGGCGATTCGATGCTCATCATCAATCAAATCATAGGAGTCTACGTCTGCAAGGTTGTGCACCTACATCCCTACTGTGATATGGCTAAAGATCTCCTGAAACAATTCACCGATGCCCAACACGTGTCGTGCAATGAAAACGCTGTTGCCAATGCACTAGCAACACTGGCACTAAACGTGCCACCACACTTGTTTGCCACTGGGCCCACTTTAATGATAGAATGTATAGAGCCTGTCATTCAAGCGGTGCAAATTTCTTCATTAAATGTGAAAGGAACGTTAGAATGGTATGAAAACATTAAAACTTACCTTCTGCATGGCGAACCACCACATGAGCTAACACATGCGCAAAAAGATGCAGTGCGCAAGTGTGCCAAAAAATACATCATCCTTGGAGACAGTACTCTCTGTAGATGCTCTTTCAATGGGGTATTTCTTACATCTGTTAATAGTGAGCAAGCACAGCGAATAGTTAATGAAGTCCACGAAGGGCTATGCGGAGGACACGTAGCCCTACGAGCAATGATCGCTAAAATCAGACCCCTAGGGTACTATTGGCCATACATGGAAAAAGACTACCTTGCCAAGGTTAAGACGTGTGACACGTGCCAGCATTATGCAAATCTAATACACGTGTCACCAAATGAGTTGCACACTACACAGATTACTTGGCCATTCCAAAGATGGTGACTAGATATCATAGGTCCCATCACACCTAAATCTTCCGTAGGACATAGCTTCATTATCACCGCCACCGAGTATTTTACAAAGTAGGTTGAGGGTATCCCCCTATAAAAGATTACATCTCAACAGGTTTGCCACTTCATCTTAGACAATATAGTAACTAGATTTGGACTCCCTATGACTATTGTGACTAACAACAGACCACAATTTAGTAGCAAAGAAACCAAATATTTTTGCAATAATCTTGGTATCAAGCAATATTTTTCTTCACCATATTACCTGCAAGCAAATGGTCAAGCAGAAGCAACAAACAAGGTAATCATCAATTTTCTTTAGAAGATGATCAACAACAATAAAAAATGGTGGCATGAAAAAATCCTCTACATGCTATGGGCATATCATACGACCTGTAGAACAGCTACAGACAGGACATCCTATAGCCTAGTCTATGGATTCGAAGCAGTGTTGCCCTTGGATTTACAAGTTCCCTCATTGTGAATGGTCCTCTCCATGGTTATAAATGAGACTCAGCACAACAAGTCTAGGATCATGGATTTGGACTCAGTAGAGGAGAAGTGCATCCAAATGCTCAACACCATTGAAAGATATCAGGACAAATAAAGACAGAAGCACTGGCAAAATCCACACCAGCAATCAATCAAGAAGGGAGACTTAGTTCTCAAGGCCATTCGTGAACTAGTAGGCAAGTTCTTTGCAAACTGGGAAGGCCCTTTCTTGGTCATCAACGCATACGGTAACGGAGCATTCAAGTTATTAGATATCGACAGCAACAAGCTACCAAATCCAGTGAATCATCTGTATCTCAAATGGTACCACATCTAACCATTGACTCAGCTCAAACTCAGGTAACAAACATTTTCTACGATGTAAAACTAGAAAAGTTGTAAATGTCCACTATGACGTAAAACTGGCAAAGTTGTAAATGTCCGCTATGATGTAAAATTGGCATTCCTTGCATGCATCCGCCAAGATGCTAAACTAGCAAAGTTTCTGATCGTCCGCCATTACATGAAAATGGCAAGGTAAGCACATGTCTGCTGACACATTAAACCAACATAGACTTGTCCCAAGGTCATGACATAAAACTGACACCCATAGCATGGTCTGCTAGGATCATAAACTAGCCCTTCCACCATCTGCTACGACATAAAACTAGTAGATTTCAGTATGCCCAAACGTTAAACTAGAACCACGGTCTACTGAGACTTAAAAGTAGCCACAACAGTCAACCAGGACCCAAAACTGGAATCTGTCAATAGGAAATCCATGAAGCAAGCAAGCGTGATCACTCTTGCATTGCATCCCTACCAGGTGGAGTGGGTAAGGCATTGGAACAGACACAATGTCATTACCCCATCAGCATCCTACTAATTCCTTGGACATGCCAAAAGGCATACTACTGACCCCTCGAAGATGTTGCTACGATAGCCACTTCGTAGTTTCAGCTTCTGGGATCAACTTCGCTACTTGGGGCCCTGAAGAAACTATGGCCATCCATAGTCTCAGCGGCCTCCATCCATCACCGTCACCAGATTCTGGCTTAGCAGATTTATCTGACATGTTCTTTGCACAGTCCTTTGAGCAAGATGAATCTGGATATTGACAACAACTTTATGAACCACGGAATCAACATTGGCATCCTTGCTCCTTGCTACGGTCCCTCTTTCAATGGTCTACACTCTTCTTGTCACTTTGGACAACGCTTGTTTCAATAGACTCCCTCCTTAGCGATCAGGACGTTTGTTTCTGGCTCTCTATCCTTTGTTATGTTTGGCAGGTTACTTGTTACGACATCGTTGATCTAGAACACTTTCATTTGAAGGTGAGGTGTTATGGCGTTCTGAGGTGGCTACTCAGACTAGTTTGGCTACTTAGAAGTGCAAACCCTACCTCTCCCTCCATCGGATGCTTTACCTTGTTTTCCTCTTTCCTTATCCTTACAATCATCCTTACCTTCGTATCTACTTGTACAGAATGTGAGCATTAAGTCAATACTTTTGCATCATCATGTCCACGAACAGGTGTAACGTAGCTCACCTTGTGGAATGAAATCTCCACTTTTTCAAAAAACAAAAAGCGCAGGGGCTAACACTTAGCAAAATGGATGTAAAAAAACTCATCCAAGCCATGCGGGCATAACACAACTCATCCTTGCAAGGTCCCCCCCAATATGTAGTATGCCGACGTAACCTTTCGCAAATACATTAGCGAAAGGACGTAATGACCTACTTGGAAAAGCTTCATGTTCATGTATTTGAGTCTTCCCCGAAGCTACCATTGCTAACTCCTGTAAGATCCCTCATATACCCTATGGCCCTCCATCCTCGCACTTCTAAGTTTGACAGAACGACATTTGAGCAATCTTCGATAGACGCTGTTGATGCCTTTACGTTTCCGGTGTTTCTATTCTTTATCGACGTCTTTTGGGCAAGCCCTATAAACGTCAACAAAGAGGGCGCATTGAAACACCATGAAAATTTGAGGCCTCGACGGTTCAATGAAACACCTGTGATTTAGGAAAAGGGTCACAACAAGGTGTGGCACAGCAAGTTCCTTTTTAGATTAAAAGCCTATCTTGCCACGTTGTGCGACACAGCACAAATGAATTCCAAAAGACAACAAAACGACAGGTGCACAACGGCAAGTTTTTGACCTTTCAAATTCTCTATGTTCCGAGAACCTTAGCTTTTTGGCATCTTACACTGCATTAAGCAACATGGCGTAATGCACCATAATGTCAGAAAGCAATCCACCACAACATCAAGGACGAAAAATGCCCAAAAACTTCAGCAACACTTCAATTTTGTGTAACTGTAATATTTTACGCTAGATTATGCTATGAAGCGTAATCTAGCGTGGTGTAGCGTAATTTAGCATGGTGCAGCGTAATACAAGCATCAGCAGTCCATGCAGCACAATAGGCTCTCCAACGTATTGTAACGTAATCAAGAAATCGCCTGTTGCCGAAGCTCCAATAAGAGCAGTTTACGTCGCGTTACACTTTAGAGCGTAAGGTGGTGTGGCACCGCAGACCTCAACAACCACCACATCAAGTCAATGGAATTTTGAAAATTCAGGACATGCATCATCTAAACCACTTCTTTCTCTTGACTTTAACCTTATAAATGCTCCAGCTGATAAAGATCAAAAGGGGGGGCGGGGGATTTTGGCAAGAAATTTCTCAAAAGATTGAACGAATTTTCTCTGTGAGTGATTTTTTTCCCTTTCGTTGATAATCATTGATAGCTTTTGACAAGAGAACAATGAGGATTAGTAATCGCAAGAATATAGAAGAAAATTGGCAAGAATCTCCAGTCAGGAATAGTAGGTTGATAGACATTCTGCTTCAGACCGGCTCCCTTGTACACTGCTAGAACGAGGTAGATCGACCGCCACTTGCTTCACCTTTGAATAGTTTTCTTGTTATTGGCACATGCTTCGTCCAGATCGAAGTTTGCTTGTAATAGTTATATTCAATATATTTTTTCATGAGGTGAACCCCAGATCTCGGGATTGCCTGCGTTCTAAATCTGATCTCTTGTGCCTCATCTATACGAGTGCCTCATCTATACAAATCTTGCAAATCGTCGTAAATCTATTTTGTCGTTTTCAATTACCCACTAAGCTAACAATATCATATCTTCCCATAAAGATCCATCATTTTATTATCCAAATATCACAAAAATTTTTACTAATCAATTAAGTCTCTGTCTGATCGACAAGACCATTCAGGGCACCTCGGATTCGTTTTCTCTCCAACACGGTCCTTGCACGGATCCAGGGTTAAAACTGTGTACGTGGACTTTCGTTCGGTATTTCCAGTGACCGACGTTTTCCATCGTTACACTATCTATATTTAATGTAGAAAAACTATTTTTCCCTTGTTGTTACAATGTTGATGAAAATACAAAAGATGAAGAGATGCATAAATGGTTATGTCAAAAATTTGATGTTGGAACCAATCCAATATTGAATTGATAAAAATGCATGGATAAAATGGAAATGTTTATTATTACAATTTTTACTAAACATGCCAAAGAAAATATTCTATTATCCTGGTCACATTGTGGTGGAGAAAAGTGAATAAATTGAATCTTTTTCAAATTTAATAAAGCTTTGGAAGATTGTTTGGACAATTCTAGTAAGAACAACAATATGCGAAAGAGGATTTTCCAAGTCAAATGCAATGAAACATAGTTGTAGGTCAGATTTATTAATTGAAACATTGGATATCTTGGTGTTCATATCTTTGTCAGCACCATAAGAATTAAAAGACATAGAATCAAATGAAATTTTTGAAATATAAAGGTAATTCAAAATTTGTAGACCTATGAGCTTAGACAACATAGAAGTTATGTTAAGTTTTCTTTAAGTTTTATAAAACATTTTTAATTTGAATTATATAATTATTTTAATTTTTCTCTTGGTATTTTAGATTTTTTAGTAGATTGTGAAGTTAGATGCAATTAAAGAAATATAGTACAATTTTTATTTTCTATAACATGTATTATCATAAACGTTTTTCAACACATCAAGAATATGTATAAAATAGTTTAAATTTTAAACATATTTATCCATAAATGGTGATGATAAATGTTTAACAATGGTAGGTAACTTTTTTTTAAATGTTAAATATTAATATTAAATGTTTTTTAAATTTGTGATTTTTATTTAATGAATTCTAACTAGATTTTTTATTTTATCTTTCTTTAGTAGATGCAACATTAAAGGTTACTAAAAAGAAATTATATAAGAGCTGAAAAGTAAAAGTTAAAAAGATAGAGATGAAAGGTGGAAATTTAAAAGTTGACATATAGGTCAAAACTATATACAGTCTTGAATATTGTGATTACTTTTTTCCAGAATTTTATGTCCAGTGTAAAGTTTCTAAAGCATATAAAAAATAGTAAATTTTTGTTATGAAAAAGTTATCATATATTTTGTTACATTATTAGTTTAATGATAATAAGTAAAAATTACATGAATTATTTTATTGCAAACTAAAATACCTTTTTTAATGAATTGATTTGTTAAGCTATATTTGATAATTTTTTGAAATTTAAAGTTAAAATATGTATGAAGTTTTAAAAGTTAAAGCCTAATATTGGAAGGAAGAAAAAACATTTACCCATAGGAAAAAGAATAAAAATAGCCTTGCACTTAAAAAGAGTAACTTTAAAATCACCTTTTATTTAAAATAGGGGATTCCCTTTAATTTTTATCTTTGCTAGGTGCAACAACAGTAGGGTAGCCTTGTTGTGGATTTCATTTACCCTACTATGAGAGTAGATCTTGTGGAAAGAGCATAAAAAATTAAAGTCCCATCATGATAGACCCAGCAAGTCCCTAGGTGCCACAACCAAAAACACCCATGTTGCTTGCAAAACCCACTCCTCCCAAAACAAGGTGCCAAGACCTTTCCTAATAGAACATTGCATTTCACGTTGTTTGCATTTGCATTTCAGCTAACCACACTAGCCCCCAAGTTGAACCCACTACCCTAGTTGTAATCGGCAAAGTCCCTATTTGATCAATAAGATAGTTTAGGGTGCTCCACCTCCATTTCCAATAAGGCCCTCATGCAGAGGTAGGGTTAAGGCTGTGCATCTATTGACAGTTGGCAGTTTCATTTGGCATTTGGCATTTTAGCATCTTGGCACTTAGCTCAGTGGGCGAATGAGACCCAAAGCACACCACACCAGCAAAGAGGCATCCTTGCACTACACAGTACACTACAACCCCATTATAGCCTTGTAGAACACCGCATGGTACAACATGGTGGCTAGCTTGGTAGGCATAGTTCATCATGGTAAGTGCCAAACTTCATGGTCTAACACAACACCACTAGGACTATGACTATGCTTCCATTGCACCTATTGTACACTATGTACCTTTTGAGACCCTTTTGGAATTAACTATGCTCCCATTTGGGGTGGTGTTCCATTTCTCTCTCTTATTTCTAGCACTTTATTGCATTTTCCTACATCTTTGCACATTTTTTCACATGTTGTCATGTTGTACTATGCTTGGGCAGTAGTCTCCATGGGTTGACACCCTTATTTCAGTCAAAAATCTTGGCTACGCTTGGTCCCATTCTATGGCTACACTCTACACTTAGCATTGTGAAGCACCACTTTAACACTTAGTAGCATTTCACATCACTTGCATTTGCATTTTGGCTTACCAAACCACCACCCAATTACACCCACTACCTGGTTGTAATCAACAAAGTTCCTATTCGATCGACAAGACTGTTTAGGCACTTGAGCTCTGTTTCTAGCAAGGCCTTCATGTAGAGGTGGGGTTAAGGCTATGCATCCATTGATTCCTTGATGATTCCAACCATTGAAATTTTTAGTCATTATATCTAGTAGAGATTCTTATGGTATCTGCAACCAATATTTAGTGTGGAAGCCTTCCATCTCCCCTGTAGCTAGCATAGAACTCTCATCTTTTTCAAATTTTTCCTTTTTGTTAATGTTGAGACTACCATGGCCCCCAAACAAAGAGGAGGAAAATGTAAAAATCCCATAATTTAGATGATGGATGAGTGTTCAAGGAAGTTTTCAGAGGTTCCTAGGCCTATCTCTATCTAGGCTCCAAGGTAGGAAATTTTACGTACTTTTGCCTTTATTTTTATAGTTTTTTCTAGTTTTTTACTTTCCAAGTGTTAGGGCCATTTTTCTAGATCTAATCTAGTAGGGGGATTAAAATGGAACTCTAAAAAAATTCAACCTTTTATTTTAGCTACTCCCATGTAGATCTATGGTTGTTTTATCACTTTAGCTTTCATAGATTTGATTTTGAAAATAGGCCTTTTTGTTTTGTGCTTTTTTCTAAAAATCTTGGGGTATAGCCATTTTTTCAAATCCAGGCATTAGGATTTGTTAAAATTATATTTTAATAAAATCCTACCCCATTATTTTAATGTGAATTTAAATTTATTGTAAGGGTTTTGGTTATTTCAACCATTTTTAATGGCTAAACGAAGTTTAGGCTTTGGGATTTTCGAAGTTTTATTTTAAAAAAGCAAGCCAAGTTGTGTACTTTTTCTTAGTAAAATGGCTAATATTTGTGACATCAAAGGTTGTGGATTTGTAGCCCTTTTCTTAAGCTTCTTGAAGGTTTTTTTTTCATTTAATTTAGCTTTGAAATGAGGGAGTTATGTCTATTTTCCTAACATTGCACAGTTAGGTTGTTTGTACCACTTTTGTAATTTCATGTAGATTTGTGAAATTTTTAAGAATAATAGGCCAAGGATTTTT
>MNCI01002244.1:92550-102557 GCA_015680685.1 Gnetum montanum
TATATGTACTCTAGAGTGTCTAATCTGAGAAGGCAAATCCAAGGCTAGAAATAGGGAACACATGAAACCTTGGATGCCATCATGGATAGATACTATTCACTCTTACACCAATGCCCTGGTCATGATTATTCTCAGAGGAAACAATTTTGCCACATCATAGATGGGCTCAGAGTGCAAATAAGAAGAAGCCTTGGGGTGTATGTCGAAGGAAGATTGTCTGAACTAAGAGCTAATCAGATCCAAAGGGTAATTGAGTAGGTAGAAAAAGTAGAAGGTGAGCTACAAAAAAAGGTAAGTGCTAAAGAGTATAACAGGAATCCTTTTATTAGGAAATGAGAGGTTCAATTTTTTGATGAGGAGGAGTCATCACTTGATGAAGTGGTGAATAGAAAAACCTTCCCCATCCAAAAGGTTTTTTTTATGATATTTTGGCAAAGGTTGATAAATTATGGTACTCTTTAGATGAAAAATTTCAAACTACTATGAAGATCACTAAAGAATCCAAAGACAAAAATAGTGATCATAATTGCAGAAGGTGAAAAGAAGCTGAATGTGCCTACCAAAGAGGAAAAGGAAAAGCTACAGTAGTAGAGGAAGTTGTGGAAACTAACTCTAATGATGAAATTGATTGTGACATCTATCAATACAAACATTTAAAGAGATGTTTCCCTATGGTGTCACACTTACAAGAGTCTGGGATGTATGCATGAATCCCCGATTATCACGTAGGTAGGTACCTAGACGATTACGTTATCCTCAAGGTAATCCAAGGTAGTTCAACCAACAACAATAAGCTTACTACATAAGTGGAACTCCTCCAAAACCTTATGAACAATACTAGTACTGATACCATCCACAATCATGGGAAATGCCACCATCAAGGCAACAATACCCTTATAGGCAACTAGATCCATATGGGTAGTATGTTTAGCAACTTATCTTCCCTAGAAGTTCTACAAGTCATACATCATTTTAGCATCACTATTATCCTCTAGAGTACCACTAAATACATTCACCATCTACTCAAGGAGAAAACCCATATTCATATCCATATCACCCTCTGCATTCATCTACACACACAACTTTGCCTTCAACCCAATTACTATAGCGATTGAAAACATCTGTAGCTGGAAAACACCAAGGGGTCAGTGGGCATGATAGTTTTGACCCTATACCCGTGAGAGGGCTGTGCTGGGTGTGTGCGAATACAGGGCACCCTAAATGGTTTGGTTGATCAGACAAGGACTTAATCAGTGTCTATATAGCCTTTTGCAACATATGGTCTTGAAAACGGGGATGAAAACATGAAGTATTTCTTGAAAGTAAATAAAGAATAAAAAGTAGTGCAAGATGCAAAAATAAACAGGAAATAAGGTAAAATACAGTTAGAAAAATGCACCACTCTGAAACTACAATCTTGCTCTATCAAGGTGGATATGATCGGTTGCATAGCGCGGCAGAGTGTAGAGATCCCGAGAGTAACCAAGACGTGTATAGAAAAATAGGTTATGTGCTTGGGTGTGGCCTTGGGCCCTGACAATGCGGGAATTCTACCAAGGTGGTAGAAAGGGAGAACAAACAGAATGTTAGCTGAAAGAGCTAATTGTTTCTAGTGTCAAATAGAAAGCTTACAATGCTTGATGTTACAATGTGCATGAAAGAAAACTTGCATGCCAGAGTGAATTCCAGGGAGATGAGAAGTCAAGGAATTGAGGAGAATTCCTCACTTTTGAATGCTACTCCTTGGAAAAAATTTTGAACCCTTTGAATGCTGCTTGTCAGGGTATTTATAGGATTAAGGGCATGCTAAAGGGATGGTTTCGATGCCACGTTCCTTGGGCCCACATTGACTTGTCTATGCTGCATGTGCCATACATGACCATTGGACTTACATGGCTGTTGTAATGTGAGCCTGCCATGCTGTAATTGTGCATCTGCAATGCCGTAATTGCATCGTCAGCATCTAGAGACATGTGTCAATGGTCCAACTAGGGGAAGTGCATTGATGTCGCACAACCACTCGCATGCCCTACTATGCTTTGTAGCGTAGCATGCTTGGCATAGCGTAGCACCTTGTCGTGTGTTCTGCTACATGTATGTTGCATGCTTGCTATGCCATGCTATGCTACGTAGGGTAGCATAGCGTAGAAACTAGCCTTAGTCGTGAAAGCTTCGCCGATTTGCAAACTTTGCTTCCTGCGAGACTTGTAAACTTTTGTTGATTCTGCCCTTCGAGCTACCTTCTGTCTCTTTCATAGGATTTCTACACCTCGCTGCACCATGTGGCTTAGCGTAGCATAGCAGCAGACATGGTCTGCCACTTATTGATAGAAAGGGACATTGTTGAAGGACTTGAAATTGGGCATGGGGACTGGTTGTGAAGCTATTATTGTGCTACGCTATATCACATGGCGTAGCGCAACGTAGCACCCCACTCTGCAATCATCTTCTGAAGCTTGCTACGCTACATAGCGAGGCATAGCGTAGTGTAGCAGACTTCACGAATTAGAAAACTTTTTGAACTATTTCGCGCATCTGGAATGCTACTGCCAACTCCGCGCATCACTTCTAAGCAGGCTATCGGCTGGACAGGCTACTTAGGTGGATAGGCAGGATGACCCGTAGAGCCTGTTTACACCTAAAGTAGAAAATTTGCCGAACTGGACAGCCTGAACTCAGAATGTTCTCCTCCCAAAGAACTGTAATGGTGCTTGCACGAATTACAAGGCTTGGTGAAGCAAGAATGACTTCAAATTTTTTGGGGTGTTTCATTGGCCCCTCTTTGTCAATGCCTGGAGGATTGTATCGATAGACATTGATAAAGAATACGAAACACCGCAGCAAGCAAAGTGCTGATGTTGTCACTCGATGAGTGTCAAGATGTCACTTGGCTGTACTTGAGAGTGTTGCATTGGTTTTGTAGAGGTTAAGGCATAGAGCAAAGATGATGTTTAGCAGAGTCCCTCATCGGAGTGCTCATGAGGGACTCCTTCACATTTTCATCTTTGGTTGGCGCTGTTCTTCAACCTCTCGTAGGATAGGTGTTTCCTTCGCAGGATGAGTTGCATTACATCCATGAATGGTTTTGACCTATCTACAACTTCTTTTCATATGGTGAGTTGTGTTATGTACATAATGGAATTTGCACTCTGAAGTAGCTAAGCTAGTCGAGGCACTCACTTCACAACACTGTAGCATTTGCTAATGCTGTGAACCATGCCTGCAGGGGCAAAGGTCTTACTAGATGTTGGCCTTGTTGAAGCTATTGGACTTCGTTGCTGGTGTAAAATGTCCAAAGAAGGAAGGCCAGTAGCAGCCTTGGTGGCACCGACATGGAGGAGCTGACCTCGAAGGCACTAGGGATTTTTACAAGTGCAGATGCACTAGAATCCATGCCAAGGGCATGCATTCTCAATTCAGCTATGGGATTAGCTAGCACATAGCTAAACGTCATGCGAGTTGAGGCATTGATAGGGGGTTGGAGAGTAACAATATTATGGCTAGGCCACAACACTACTAGAAATCTAGCTGCAGGATCTAGCTCAAGAACTATCATCAGGGCGGTGGGCCATGGTGATGGTAGGTTCAAAGGGCTAGTATAATGCCATATGGCATCTTTAGAGGATCAGCATGATGCCAAGGGTGGCGTTATCATGTATGTCCCAAACTACATTCTCATTGTGTTGCGAACTATGTTCTGGAGCTGTGATGTCCCACCCACATGTCAGCATCGTGCATGCTTGTTTGATGCGTACTTGCTGTAGATGCATGCTGAGGATGTGAGGCGAACCCAGTTTAAGTTCTTGGTAGACCATGTGCTGGTTTAAGAGCCTAGCAAACTGTTGTGCTAGTTTAAGGTCCCATTGTACTGTACATGCCAGTTTAATGTCATAGCAGATGAGCAGTGGCAGTATAATGTCGTAGTAGACGATTGCCGCCAGTTTAACATCATAGCAGACACTGCTCGGTGCTGCTAGTTTATCGTCATTGCAGATGCTACTTGGTGTCACTAGTTTATCATCATTGTGGATGTTGCTCAGTGCAATTTTTAGTTTATCGTTGTAGCAGATGGTGCTTGTTTTCATTGTGCTTCAGACGTAGTATGGCTTGAGATATGAGTGATTCATCGGATTGGCGAACTCATTACTATCCATGTCCGCTAGCTTGAAGGCTCCATTTCAGAAGGATTTAGTGACCACATAAGGACCTTCCCAGTTGGCTGAGAACTTGCTCATGTGCTCACGGATGGCCTTGAGGATGAGGTCTCCCTTCTGCACTAGTTGTCATTGCGGGTCTACATGGTGCTTCTGCTGCTATTTACTTTGGTAGTGCTCCATGTGTCTCAACGTCTGCGTGCGCTCCTCCTCCACTGAGTCGAGGTCAATGGTTCTGCTGCTATTTTCTTTGGTAGTGCTTGATGCGTCTCAACGTCTACGTGCGCTCCTCCTCCACTGAGTCGAGGTCGATGGTTCACGACTTGTTGTTTTGGGCTTTGCTCACGAAATCCACGAGGATCATCCGGAGTGATGGTACCTGTAGCTCAAGAGGCAATACAACTTCAAATCCGTAAACAAGATTGTAAGGGGTCTTACTTGTTGTGGTCTTGCACATCGTTTGGTAGGCCCATAGGATGTAGAGGATTTGGTCGTGCCACCACCTCTTGCTATTGTTGAGTATCCGCTTCAACAAGTTGATGATGGACTTATTTGTAGCTTTTGCCTGCTTGTTCGCCTATGGATAATAAGGGGAAGAAAATGATTGTTTAATGCCTAGATTTCTACAGAAGGTTTGGGTTTCTGTACTACTCAACTATGGTCCATTGTCGGTCACAATATTCATTGGAAGCCCAAACCTTGTTACGATGTTTTCGAGGATAAAATGGAAGATTTGCTGAGATGTCATTTTCCTCAGGGGAATAGCTTCTACCCACTTGGTAAAATACTCAATGGTAGTGATAATGAAGATATGCCCTATGGAGGACTTATGCATGATAGGCCCTATGAGGTCTAGTCCCCATCGTTGGAAGGGCCACGTGATTTGCGTTGGGTGTAGGTCTGTAGGCGAGACGTGTATGAGATTTGCATATCTCTGGAACGTGTCGCATGTCTTGACTTTTGACAGGTAGTCACGCTCCATGTGGGGCTAGTAGTACCCTAGGCATTTTATTTTTTTAGCCATAGCCGTTGGTGCTATGTGTCCATTGCACAACCCCTCCATGAACTTCATTAACTACCTTTTACGCTTGCTCGCCACCCACACATGCTAGCAATATCCCATCGTAGGAACATTGGCATAGGGAATTATTTCCCATGAGCACGTATTACCGGGCACACTTACGGATTACATCTCTCTAGGTAGATGTCAATCCACTTGGGGGTTTGCCATGCTGTAGATAAGTTTTAATGTTGGCATACCACTCTTGGGTATCCGAAGCAATGACAGATGCCATGTGTTCCTCCTGGGTGATAGGATCTATGCATTCTATAATTGAGGTTGGTGGGTTTGCCAAGGGATGTGATCAAATGTTTAACGCAAGGGTAGCTAAGGAATATGAGATGGTGTTCTCGTTGTGTGGCACGTGTTGCACATCCGTGGTTGCAAATTTCTTAAGCAGGATTTTCGATAGATCAGTAGGGTTGCAGGTGTGTAGCTTTGCAAGCGTAGACCTCAGTGATTTGATTCAGGACTAGTTGTGAATCTCATCAAATTACCAAGTATTGTATGTTTAGTGCCCAAGTAGTTAAAAGGCATCTGAGTAGCCCCTCATATTCTACAATGTTGTTGGTGTAAGGGAACTTAAATCAATAAGCAAATGGATGCATTTCCCCAGAGGGGAATGTGATTATGGAAGCGGCACTACCTCCTCACATGGTTGAGGTGCCATCAAAATGTAAGATGACTTAAAAATGTGACAGGACGATTTTGACATTGCTAACGTATTCGTCCGGGAATTCAGGGTCTATGGTTGCCTGATCGTTGACTGGCGAGCCCGTGAGTTGGGTCGATATGGCTTGACCCTTTGTCGATGATTGAGTTACATAGCATAGATCGAACTCCACGGTTATTGCCTTCCATTGGGCTATCCAGCTATTTTCGTATAAGTTGTTAGTGATCGCCTCGAGTATATTGCTTTTGCAAATGCTGTTGGTTGTACTACGGAATACGTAATGCAGCCATTTGTTTAGTGCGAACACTAAGGCTAGGCAATTCCTCTCCACTTCATTGTATTTCACCTCATGCGCTATTAGTGCATGACTCAGATAATACACTAGTATCTAAGAACTATCGTCTCATTTTTGGCATAGCAGTGCTGTAGTAGATGTGTTAGAGGTGGAGAGGTAGATAAAGAAGGGTTTATCCATTTGTGGTGGATGCACCGTCGGGAGGTGTGAGAGTTCCTTCTTCAGGTCGTCGAAGGCTTGTTGACACTGGGTTGTCCATTTGAAGTTAACCCCCTTCTTCAAAAGATGTTGCATAGGGTGTAACTTATCAGTCAACCTTGCTATAAACCTTCAAATGAATTTCACTCTACCTTGCAAACCACGTAACTCCTTAAGGTTTGTGGGAGGCACTAGGTTGATGATGGCCTTGACTTTATCAGGGTCCACCCATATTCTGACTTCCGATACTATGAACACTAACATGCATCCAGTTCTCACCCCAAAGATGCACTTCTTAGGATTGAGGTGTAATTCATGCATTTGGAAGAATTTGAGGACTACCCCTAGATCGCATGGGTGATCATCTGCCTCCTTGGACTTGACTGCTATATCATCCACGTAGTCATTTAATGTTTCTAGGACGTAGTCACTAAAATGTAAGTCATGGCTTGCTGGTAGGTTGCTCTAGCATTCTTGAGCCCGAAAGGCATCATGGTATAGCAGAAGGTTCCCCATGGGGTCATGAAGGTTGTTGATAGTTGGTGCTCTAGGTTAATGCTGATTTGGTTGTATCTAAAGAAATCATCCGTGAAGGATAGCAGGGCATGGACAGCCATGGTGTCAATGAGCTGATCAATGTTTGAGAGTGGGAAGTTGTCTTTGATCATTACCTTGTTCAAGTTCCAAAAGTCTATATAGATTTGTATTCCTCCCATTTTCTTCGAATGATGTTGGAAACCCACTCTGAATAGTCAACCGCATGGATGAAACCTGCTTGGTATAGCTTGGTGGTTTCATCCCTCATGGCTAGTGCGATTTCCAGCTTAACTTTGCAAGCCTTCTACTTGATTGCCTTCATGTGTGGGTCTAGGATGATGTTGTGCTGAATCAGTCATGGATCCAAACCCGACATGTCACTGTACAACCATGCGAAGACATCAATGTTGTCTTGCAGAATCTTAGCTACATTTTTGTGCATTTTTGTGTCTAGGAGGGACCTGAATTTCAATGTCTTCACCTCCCCCTTTCTCGTGGTGACTAGTATCTCAACGAGAGGGTCCTCGATTACATCCCTAGCCTCTAAGTCTAGGGCATGGACCAGATGCTTGGCCCAATATGGGGATGCTTCTAAGGCTGCTATAGTACCAATTGAGATCAACCCCTAGTCAATCATGTTGGGGTTCAACTATCTAACGAGCTTGCCCTGTGGCCCTGCTAACTGTTGGCACATTTGGCCATTTCATGGAACAGGTTGGTGTGATAAAATCAGCAAGTAAAAAAAAAGAAATCTCTTTTCAAACTTCTTAAGGGAAATAACACAATTGTATCAGAGTGTAGGGTGGTATCCTTAGAATATCATAACAAGATGAAGAGTTTTCTAGCAAGTCCGAAAATCTTTGATAACATTTATTTCTTTTAATTATGGATAGCTATCACTCAGATTTTTAGAGCACAATAATGTTATGTGATACTGTGAAAAAGACATTTGAAAATTGGAAAAACAACAACAGAACCACTCCCTCCATGGTTGCCTTTACTACCACTAAACGGCTTATGGATCAAGCTGCCATGAATCATTTTGCATGGAACCACCAAAATATTGTCTTTGATGCGAAGAGAATTATTGGTAGATGCTTTTCTGACCCTAGTATTCAGACTGATAATGCCATTGGTTATTTTTTGTAATTGTTGGCCCTAAAAGCAAGCCACTGATAGAGGTAAGTTTCAAGGGTGGAAATAAATGATTTACTATATAGGAGATATCTTCCATGGTGCTGCTAAAGTGAAGGAAATTGCTGAGATTTTTTTTTAAATGTGAGCAGCAATTGTTTAGGATTTGGATAAGCATTCTGAGAAGGAAGAGAGTGTTCTAGTTTGCGATTTGGGCTGAGAAACATTTGATGTCGCTGTGCTTGAAATTTAAAAACATTTGATGTTGTTGAAATTGAAATAAATAAATAAAAATTGCAGAGATGTGAACGCAACACAAAATGCAGAAACCCTCATATTTGCATTAAATGAGGGGGTTCTTCGGCTCTCAATTTCTTGTTCGTTCTTCATCCATTTTCTTCGTCTTGCGGCTCTGTCCCTGTCAGCATTTCCTTGCCATTTTTTTTGAATTGTGAAGAGAGGACCAAGCTGAGGCTTGGGTTTCTTGTTTACCTCCTGGCGTTAGCAGTGAAATTTTTGTTTGCAAGCCGAGGCATGGGCATTTTAATTTCGGTGTGGATTTCTTCATCAAGCAGCTGCAATTTCCTGCAACAAGATGTAGTGATGGATTTTCAACATTGAATACAACCAGCCAGTTTATATCCATACGGACGAAATAGGAAAATAAAAAATTTGGATTTAAATATTGCATTAAAAGGGAGCAGATAAAAGCTAGTGCCACGCAAAGGATGCAATGAACATATCACCGTTTCAAGAGCTACGGTACTGGTGTGCAGACCTACAATGATGGTAGCCATTTTGGGGGTCAGTTCAAGATACGTGAACAATTGCAGTCTTTCAAGGACAAGGCCATGTGATCCATTGACATCGTTGCAGTGCTCACTGGAATCATCATCTTAGGCCGTCTCTGGTACCGCCTCTGCTTGTAGAGGAACAAAAAGAAGAAGGCAAGGATTATTTGAATGATGGGGATTTTGCCACGGTAGAAGGTCCTACTGCCGGAGTAGGGATTACGATGATGAAACTCCACGATACAGTTACCAAAACTGGAATTCCTAGATCTTGGAAAAATTATGCTTCAAAGCAAAAGGGAGGGTCCAAACCAAGGGATTTCTGTGCTGAAAGTAGTGTCAAATTGCTCAAAATTTGTAAATTTGGAGATGTATGATAATCATCTCACAAGGGTTGTGCCTCCCAAGTTTAGAGAAGCTGGGGCAGACTTTCCAGTACCTTCTGCTATCCTGAAATTTTATCAACGGTACTTTACCGGCCACCATTGGGAATTTGTCATCATGGATAAACCTGAGCCTAAGTTTGTTAGACAACTTTCTAAGCAAAAGAATTCCTCATCCAGTTGGCATGAGATCTCTGCAGAAACTTTATTTATCTGATAATGGATACACATCAATCTCAATGCCACTGCATTGTTTCTGCATCTCAAAGACGTGTTCCAGTCTTCCACATGGGCAGCGATTGGACCAATCAAGTGATGGTTGCATTGCAGAGAAATGTGCAAGCCTATTCCAGAATACGAAGAAGAGCATAATACCAAATGCCTTTTTCACACATCTACATCATCAAATTTTCTGCAGAGATGGAGATGGTCATGGAGTTGCTGGAAAGATTGCAAAATGCTCAGAAAAAGATGTAACGTCATTCGGCACATGGCCAAACAGAGATGGTGCAAACCGGGGAAGCATTTAATATTTTTAACGACATTTTGACCAAGTATGAAGATCACACGTGGTCTGGAATATGGATTAATTTCATCAAGTTAGGGGCCAAAGATATGACTCCCCAATAGATCCTAATAAATCTATAATATATATATATATATAACAAGTGACTTTTGTATTTTTATAATGATAATAACTTCTTATAGAAGTCATAACCTCCTATGGTAGTTATAACTAATTTTCTAAATGTTTGTAACCACTACAAAAGACACTTGTCACC
>MNCI01002244.1:115970-130132 GCA_015680685.1 Gnetum montanum
GATCTGGGAGAAGATCAGTGGCTGTAGGGTAAGAAAACTTCGGATCGGGTGACACATGTGTGTGTTGACTAGATGCATGAAATGTTACAACATACAACATGTAGCATGACCAAGATCTCTTACGCTGACATGTGTAATCCATAGCGTAAGAGCTTGATACGCTGAAAAAATGCAAAATGTACAAAGAATGTTAAAATACAAGAGTGGATCTGGATGTCTAGCCTCCGGATTTGCAGATCTATGCAATGTTTGCTCCGCCAAGGCCTCCAGCATGGGTGGATTTGGCTCTGATGTGTGCGCAACCTATTCTAGCATCAATGTCAGCATCCAGTGCCAGCGTCAGCATCAATCTTAGTGTCAGCGTCAACATCAGCATCAGCATCAGCGTCAGTGTTAGTGTCAACATCAGCATCAGCATCAACATCAGTTTCAATGTCAACGTCATCATCAGCATCAACGTTAATGTCAGTGTCAGCATCAACATCAGCATCAGTTTCAGCGTCAATGTCAACGTCAATGTCAGCATCAGCATTAGCGTCAGTGTCAGCGTCACTAATAGCGTATGACCTGAAAATAGTGCATTTTGAGCCTATTTCTGACCTATGAGACTAGTTTTCAGAGTGGATCTACATGCTATGGGTCATGAGGGTTATGTGTGCCAAATTTGGGCTGATTTGGATGTTGATTTGGCTCTATTTCGGGGCTCCAAAAATTGGTGACGCTGAGCCTTATGCTGAGTAATGTAAGAAAAGTAACCCCAGCATCACCAAGACAAAGTGGCACATTTGAGGCCCAAATATTAATTTTATGGAGGTTGGGAGCTATTGGGGACCTTGGTGAAGGTCATGGGGGGGTCCCTATGCTTGATTTCGGCCTATTTAAGCTCAATTTCAGGGCTCCAAAAGTTGGTGATGCTGAGCCTTACGCTGAGCAGCGTCTGAAAATGTAGCTAAGTTATACTTAGCCAAAACCAAGCTTTTTGAGCCCAAAACTTTTAATTCTGGATGCTGAAAGTTGGTGTAGTCACTTGTGGGCCCCAGGGGAACCTTTCTTGCTCCATTTCTCACTCCATTATATGTCATTTCATGCCATTTTAGAGGCTCTCAAGTTTGGTCATGCTGTAATCATGTTGGGAAGCAGCATGACTTAGCTTCATTCTTGTCTAAAAGTGCTAGGCCAAATTTTTGTGGTGTTTCAAGGTGTAAATCTAAAAGTAGGATAATGGCTCCTAAAACTCACTTGGTGCTTGCAAGGGTTGAGGAGACGAAGAAGAACCTGGAGCGTGTGCCACAAGTGTGCGTTGCAGTGCGGAAGAGCACGTCGTTGACCCAGTAAGTTACTATGTCTCCTTCACATCTTTGTTTTGCACTTTTTGATATTCTCTACTCTTATTTTGTGTCCTATTTGTTTTGTGTCCATTCTTAGCTACCTATGTTTTCTAGGGTTGCATCATTTTGACCTTTGCATTGCCGCTATCATCATTTCGGTCATGGCAGATGCATAAACGTTACATCGTGGTTGCATGCGAGGCCGCTGAAACCACCACCGCCGTGGTTGCCATAACCGTGGGGGTTGGGGCAGTTTAAGCTGCTTGGCCCTATCATGCCATAACGTAAAACCCTTGGGAGGGCTAGGCCATGTATGATGCAGCAACGTGACATGTGTTTTTTTAGAGTATATTGTCGATTGTTTTGTTGCTATGCTAGGCTCATTCACATGTTCTTGCTATGCTAGGCTTTCACACCCTTGCTACGCTATGTACAGGCAAAGGGTTATGCTATGCTATACACATGAACTGCTAGACGTTGCTATGTTGTGCATGTATTACCTTTAAGTGTGATGCAAACATTCGCTGATTGTGTCGTGCAGGGCGAGGTCGAGGCTAGGCTGATCATTTTAGACATTAGAGGGATCCTATGCCATGTGAGCAAACTTGTGGCTAATGCCCCTCCTCCCTAGATACGTATGGGAGAGAGAGGGGTCTGGTTCAGGGAAGGGGCATGGGACTTCTTGCAATTCCTCCTCGACCACTTCAATGTGATCGTTTTGTCTTTCCTAGAGGAGGAAGAGGCATCCAGTATAATAGAAGCCCTATTGCCTGGGGCAAGTTAGGACATTCTAAGGTTTTTTACTGATGGGGCAATCATGAGTAGGCAGGGAGAGGCATCTAGCCAATGCTCAATAGGGTTAAGGCGTTTAGCCTAGATCTGGGACATGCCTAAATATAGCTACTACCACCACTACAACACATAGTTCCTTACACGTTACATGGCGACATGCTTTTAGAACCCATAGGGGACTATCTATTTTGCTGGCGGGTGAGTTTTGCAGCCTTACTCTACTGTGTTATGCAACATTGGCCATATTGGCTAAATGATAACAATATGTGTTTGTCACTAGGTTCTTTATCAATGATGATGGGGTTCACGACTGATCGGGTCTACTAGCTACAACACAGCTAGCCCTACAAGAGTTCTCTTCTACTAAGAACCTTCGGGCGGGTGTGATAGGTCAGTGTGGGCGAGAATACCATACCTACCCAAGCATGTTTTATGTTCCCTATAATCAATGTAAGGAGATGGGTTGGTTGGATAAGGAGTGGGAAGAACCCTTTAGGCCAATTATGGTTGAAGAAGCTATGGTTGAACTCCCGTTGTTCCCGTTACCATATAGACCTGGTGGGTCAAATAGTAAGTGTCACATGCTCAAGTGTTTTTGCAATCCTTGTATTTCCTGCATCGTCATGCTAAGCATGTTTTGTGAAAATTTTTGCAGGGGCGAAGAAGCCCAAGGAGGTGATGGTGGTAACCGTCGAGACGCAGGGGGCAAACATCTACTTCAAATACAACGAAGTAGAAGCGAGCCAATGCTGGTTAGACCAGGGGGCGTCAAACTCCTTGGTTAAGAATGTCGAAAAGGTGGGGCTTATGGACCTATTCATGGCCTTGAATCCAAGCGTTCCTACTACCGAGATGCTTTTCTTGGTCAACTCCTTCTTTGAGAGGGTGGGCTACTTTCGCACACATGTACGAGGCATGTGGGTGGTCATTGAAATGAATGACCAACTATTTACGTACCTGTTTGGTGCTCCTATCGATGGCGTCCCCATAGGATTGAAGCGTAAGAAGGAGTTGATCCTTCAGAAGAAGGATATAAAGGAATGGTTGGGGCTCATTAAGCAGTGAAAAGGGATCCCCATGGACAAGCTTAAGGATGGCCCCACCATGGAGATTTACCTGATCTTTCGTGCCTGCGCATTCCCCCAACTACTTACCCATGGAAAGTTCCTGGGGCTCGAGCAGTCCTGGATAATGTGGGAGGTTATGGAAGAAGGGGCCTGTTACAATTGGGTCAACTTCCTATGTAACGGCTTGCAGGGTAAGATTTTTGGACTCCATGAAAAAATGGAGTCCCCCTCCAACATACACTATGCCTTCTACATAGGCTGTCTAAAGTGCTTCGCGGAGTTTCTGGTGGTTCAAGAGGATGGAGTTTGGGCCCTGCAAAATTGCAACCAGATCTCCAAGCTATGGATTTGATAGATCCTCTGGACCACGCAAGCCCAAGAACCCCCAAAAGTGGTCGAGGAGTCATTGTCTATAATGACCAAAGGTCTGGTGGCTCGCAGCATTCGTGGCCAGGACAGTGTGGGAGAGACACCCCTTGCTATAGCTGGTAACATGATGTGGGGGCAACATCTTATGGCTGAGATTGTGCCTAAGGATTTGCGAAGGAAGAGACCTCCCCTAGCCATGGAAACCCTTCGCTTGGAGGAAGAGAAGAGACGAAGACTGTGGCTTAAGCTGCAGAGGATGCAACCCCCCATTGGTAAATGCTTTCTTGTAATGCTTACTTTGCTATTGACTGCTACACTATGCTGCGCTAGGTGATGTAGCGTAGCGTAGCATCTACTTTAAGCTAATTTGTTTTGGACCAACGAAAACATGCTTCTTTGCTAGCAGAGGAAGAAGAAGAAGAAGAAGAAGGCGATGAAGAAGTGTTGGCCCTTAAGATGAGGACGACGAATGATGATGCAGAGGCCCTAGTTTTAGAGGAAAGGGCCCCGGTCAAAAATAAGGGAGCTCCTGTTTCTAGGGTAGGGGCTCTTTTCATTAGGGAGCCTTCTATCAACAAAGAGGCACCTCCCTTGAATAAAAAAGACACTGGTCTCCTAAAAGGAAAGGCACCACAGCATGAGGAAGGGGCTCGTATGGACTTGGTAGGGCCCTTCACCAAGGCTACCCCCATCATCTTACATCAGTAAGAAGAAAGACTGCAGCCAGACGCTGGTAAGTTCGGTGATACGTCTACCTTGTTGTAGTCCATTTTAGCCATTTCTGATATGCTTAGTCATGTAACAGATGCTACTACTAATGTTGTAGGACCCCCTCAGATCTGTGCAGAGTCATGGGCCAAGATCCCTAACAAGTTTGTGTTCATGTAGGGACTTGTCGATGACATGATCAAATGCCTTCAATAAAAAAACCCCTGATGCAGGTAAGTAGCAGTATCAAATGCTCCTATGTTGTTACACTAAAAATTTTGAGTTTGTTCATTTTTATATGCTAACATAGTTGTTACACTCTTCGTGTTGAGACAACCTATCAACTCAAATGGGACCCGACACAACATATGAAAGTTGACGTCGTGCCTACACTCTCACCTGATGTGACCGAGGTGTCTCATCGCATGTTCGATGAGGCTTATGAGTGTGTCTTGCACTTGGCATGCTCCCTATGGGAGTACAAGCACATCAACAAGGACTTGTGGAAGTGGGTTCAAAAGGCTAAGCAAAGAGAGGCCAACCTGGTCGCTGAGGTGGATGATCTTAGTTCAATGAATGAGTTTCTCATAAACTATAATCTTGATGCTAAGGACTGGCGCAAGGCTGTAGATGACTATGCTAAATTTTGGACTGTTGTACATCAGAACATTGAATCCACTCACAAGATAATCAAACAACAAATGTAGATGGACTTGCTAGCTCAGAAGTGTCAAGACATGAAAGATATCAGCACCAAGGTTTTTGAATGGGGGCGAACCGAGAGAAACGACAAGCATGTGTAGAAGCTAGAGAATGACACCCATTGAAAATTGTACAAAGACACTACTATGGAGGCATTCACGTATGAAGCATTCATGAATGTCATCGATGCTTCTGAGGCCTCTGCTAAGTTCAAAGAATAGGTAAAGCTTATGGAATCTCCTGACTTGAAAGTGAACCTTCCTACAGGAGAGACCACAACCACCTCCCTTTCCCCAGGATCTCTAAGATGGATGACCATGGAAAGGGAGAGAGCCACTGCTACGAATGCTAAACCTAGCAACAGGTATTGGATGAACATCATGAAAAAGGAGATCTGGCATCGCCTCAGGCTCGGTCTAGATCAGATACCCTTTGAGATTGATGTAGGCCCCTTTCAAGTTAGTCGCTTTACTATGTAGATGCTCATGCTAAGATATAGTTTGCGTTTGTTGCCCTAACTGATTACTTCATTCCTACAATGTAGACTCAAGATTAGGGTGCAAGCCCCATAGAGGGAGGGAATGAAGAATTGGCAGAAGGCAACGCAAGGGAGGATGATGCACAAGCAGATGAAGCGGAGGTGAGCAACGAGAACGATGCAAATAGAGACAACCCATGACAGCATGGCATTATCTTTTTGAAATTTTGAAATTTTTGTAAAATTTTCGCAAACATTGCCAACAGGTGAAAGTTTTGGATAAAATAAAATACCTCAAAAAAGAAACCAATTTTGCATTAACTTGTGTATCATATAAAGTTTTCATGCTTTCATATGCTAGTTTTAGGCCATTTCAGGTCATTGCTAGTTTTAAGCCATTTCGGGCCATTGCTAGTTTTAGGCCATTTCGGGCCATTGCGTAACATGTGAAAAGGATTATATGTTAACAAAGAGAAAAGCAAAAATCCTAGTTTTAGGTCATTTCAGGTGATTGCTAAAGAGATAGTATGCTAACAAAGCAAAAAGCGATGATGCTAGCTTTAGGCCATTTCAGGCTGTAGCATAGCATGCCAAAAGGATGGCATGTTAACAACTAGTTTTAGGCCATTTCGGGCCATACTGTGGCATGCCAAAAGTATGACATGTTAACAAAGAAAAAAGTGATGATGCTAGTTTTAGGCCATTTTGGGCCATATCGTGGCATGCCAAAAGGATGGCATGTTAACAAAGCAAAGAAGTGGCTAATGTACAAGGGATGGAAACTGGGAAGAAAGTAGCATAGAAACCTCTTGACTCGTCGTGGGTTGATTGGAAGGTGAGGCCGAGGTGTTTCACCAGGGCCCTCATTCACATAATCATCCTCCACTTGGAAGGGCAACTCAACCCATGCGTTTTCAATTTGGGAGTCGACTTACTAGGCCAACCCTTCCATTGGATGGTTAATGCGTACGTGAGCAGGAACCTCACTCTCGGGGGTTGTGACCTTTGAGCCTAGCTCCATGTCTACGTTACTGATTGCTTGTGATGCTACTTCATCACCACAGATCACGACTTCCCTTACTATGTATGGTAAGTGGATTTCCTGGTGTATAGGCAAGGAGATAGCCCTAAGTTATGCTAACCATGATCTTCCCAAGATCAGGTTAAACCCGAGCATTTCTTCGACCATGATGAATGTCACGTCTATGGGGAACTAGTCCCCTGCTACAAAGTCTACGTGAACTGTGCCTTTCACTAGGATGTGTGCTCCATTGAAGGACCTTAGACACGATGTCATTGTGGGTTTGATCTTGTTGACCAACCCCAAGTTGTCCACAATAGGGAAGGGAATGACGTTTGTGGTAGCCCCATCATCAATGTGTGCCCTTCAGATCCGGTCTTGGCCAACCCAAATTGTGATGAAGAGAGGTGTCGTAGTCACCTGACCCCCTTCGGGGTCTTCCCTAATGGTGTCATCACTAAAAGTTAATTGAGGTGTCGTGGAATCTACAGGTAATTTTTCCCTCCAAAGTAAGAATTATTTCTACGTGCCTATAGTAGGAGTCATAGAGTGAATGGATCTTTATTCAAGCATTATGTACCTAAGCACACTTTGTTTATGGCAATAAAGATGAACTTTATGATAAACCTTGCAGCATTCAGAATAGATTAATTACCATTAATTACTATTTAATTTTTTCCTAGTTGATTAATGATTTCTCTCACCCTAAAACTCTCTTAGTTAAATACACTCAATACAATCGCTTCAAGCATGTGTGTAGCACTTGGTAACCTAGTAACGATTAGTGTTTGGTAATCCCAATAGCATTGCACTACTTCTGGATGTATATGGCAAGTGGAAAAAGATACTGGTGTTAGGAATAATTAGAACTTAGTTAATGAGTAGTTAAATTAGATTAGTTACTTAGTTATCTCTCTTCCCCTCCTTACTAGCACAAGATATAAAACATATAAAAGCTATAAAAATCATATGCCTCAAGCTTACTTAACCATACAACCGTGACATACAAGTAAGTTTGGAAAAACAAAGATTAACCAACCATTATTTTTTCACAAAGCCACATAGTCACTTAGTCTTTGTAATTCGACCAAATTGTGCATGAAATGCTCATATTCGTATGGTTGAGTGTAGGGGTACCTCGTCGCTCATCATTGGCACCGTTTCCGAGGACTTAGTTGTTTGTGCACTATGTAGAACTTAGAAAATCATTCACATCATTGGAACGAACCCTTAGGGTTGGTTAAGGAAAAGATAATAGTACATTGCACACTAAACAAGACAAAATGTCTTCTTCTTTGTACAAAAGCACTTAACTACCTAGGACTAACATAAGAAGCAATTTGTGGCATGATACACATGATGTTGATCCACCAATCCCTCAATAGTTTCATGTGGTATATATTCATCCCAATGAATATGTACCCAACTTCACCTTTATTCTCCATCGAGACAAACAACTACTTTGGCATGACTTGGAAGGTAACATAGTGTTACCTCCTAATCGTTCAATCCCAAGCATGCTTCTTCATGCTCTAACATGAATAGACATGTAACACTTACACAGAATACATTGCACAAGACTATGATTCGAGAGACTATCATCCCACAGAGATGCAACGTCAAAGGGATTTGCAACAAGAGAGACACCATAAGCCTTTGAAGGAAAAATGGTCCAAGGATGCCCCCCACATTTTAAGTGAAATTGAGGGTGATGAACCTACCTTAGGTAGTCACCCACATAACAATGTCCCTTCCCTTGACTTTGGCCAAGGGGTTTTGTATCAAAACCTTCATTCTACTATTCATAACCTAGGTGCTGATACCAACAGACATAAAGTGTCCGAAAAAGGAACAAGGACACATGATGAAGGTGGGCACTCTTATCACAATCGTGATCGAGGTAGAGGCCACCAAAGAGAAGGTAGTAGACACCGTCATGGTGGCATTTCTCCTTCTTCTACACCTTCATCATCTCCTTCACCCTCTCGTTTAGTGTCCAGATGTAGCCATAGAGAAAAAGATCATGAGGATAAGGGTAAGAAAAGTGGAAGTCACAAATGAAATAGCCAAGACAGAGGAGGAGGCCACTCTATGGAATCATGACATACAAGAAGGGAGAGTAGCGAATAGGATAGGCATTATAGAGGCCATGAACGAGATGATCATGATGAACTCCTACTCGCTACTCAAAGCATGCTAGACATAACTGAGGCTATGAGAGTTCCAACAAGGCACCAAAGAGATAGTAGAATTAAGAGGTTAGATATGAATAACATCTCACAATTTGAAGGGGGATATAAATTGATCCTCAACATTACTTACAAGCATTTCATGATGCATGTGCCTTGAAAAACATAGAGAACAAGTGACAAAAACTTAAGTTGTTCCCATGAACACTAATAAAAGAAGCTGAAAGGTGGTACTAGTCCTTAGAACTGAAATCCATTTGTAGGTGGAGTACTATGTTATAATTATTCAATGATAAGTACCAAATATACTCCCAAGTGTCTAACCTATGAAAGCAAATCCAAGGATGGAAACAAGGAAGTCATGATCCCTTGGATGCTGCCATGGGCCACTATTATGCACTATTACATTGTTTTCCTAGCCATGATTATTCGTAGTGGGATCAACCACCCCATCTCGTAGATGGGCTTAGGCATGAAACGAGAAAAACCCTTGGGAATTATGCCTAAGGAAGGTTATCCAATCTTACGTCCCATCAAATTCATAGAGTACTGGAGTAAGTTGCCAAGGAAGAAGGTGAGCTACAAAAGAAAGAAACTGTAGAAGAATATAACCGAGATCCCTCCCTCTAGAAGAAGGGATTAAGATTTTGTGAGGATGAGGAAGAGTCACCACTCGAAGAGATGGTGAATAGGAAAACCTTGTCTATCCAAAATTTAACATCAGAAGTATTGGCAAATGTAGACCAAATGTGGAACTCCCTAGATAGTAGGTTTCAAACTATTCTCAAAATAGTAGAGAAGTCTAGAGAGCAAGGTAGTGATTGTGACAAAACAAAAAAGAGAGAAGAAGAAAATGCACATAACAAGGGTAAAGGCAAAGTTGCTATTATTGAAAAGGTTGTGGACTTAGATACAGATGATGATAGTGGATGCAAGATATGTCAATACAACCATCATAAGGGATGTTGCCCTATGATCTCACATCTACAGGAGTCTGGGGTGTATGCACTTAACCCACGATTAAACAAATGGCAAACATCCCAATCATTACCTCATCCCCAAGGTAACCCAAGGCAATTCCACCAACCTTTAACATATTGTCCAAGTGGAACTCCACCACAACCAATTGAGCAACATCAACAATGATAGCACCCACAATCATGGAGAATGCCACCACCAAGGCAAGAATATCCTTACCAAGAACCTGACCCATATGGATATTACATGCAACATCCAATCTCTCCACGTGACTATATTGGTCACATTACTCCTCAATGTCACTACCAAGCTTGTGAGTACTATAGGACTCCCTCTCCTGGGGGAAATATTTCACAAGTGTACCATCCTTCAAATCTGGCCGCATCTCTCCCACCAATAGCTCCATTACCACCTACTCTAGCAATGGAAGGTGAACTCCCTTCTCAACCATAGCAATGCAATGCCACAAGGGCTATTAATCCTCAACCTACTGTTGGTTTTGACAACCGTATCAAGAAAAGACCTTTCTTTAGAACCAAAAATCCAACCAAGCCTTTGCAATGACAAGTGGCTGAGTCTTTGGACATTTCCATATCAAATAAAGCTTCAAATCCACCTTCGAGCCTAACACCACATCCAACGCATACGGTCATGTTAACACATGTCGTTACTGATTAGATCAAAGCTAGCCACCTTCCTAGGAAATTCTCTGATCCTAGGAGTTCCCTGATATATCTACAAATCATTAAGAATGAGCCATGCAAAGCTCTTTTGGATTTAGGTACCGATGTCAGCCTAATATCCCAAGAAATGTACAAGGCCTAGCACTTTCCTCCATTAAAAAAGAGCAACATCCATTTAGAGTTGGCTAACCAATCCATCATTGTTCCCTTAGGATTAGTGAAGGACATTGTTACCACTGTTTGTGGATGGTCCTATCTAGTTGACTTCCTAGTGATTCAAGTGAACAATAGTAAGGGGAACTTCCCAATCATAATGGGAAGGGCATGGCTAAGCACTATTGATGCACGCCTAGGAATCTGTGATCTTTCCCTAGAAATATCTAAGGAAAATACTTTCAGAAAGATCAAGAAGAAGAAAGTTTCATGCATCACATACAGTGACACAAGGTGTAATTGTATGCAGAGATCATGGTTTGTGCAAAGTTTAACATTTCCTGCATGCAATCAGTGTGCACAAGTGATCAATATAAAAAAGTGCCTATATGCAGCAGCCACACAACAAGAAGACACCCAATGGCTAATTGCTAATCAAGAAAGTAGCTCACTTATATGCATGGAACTAACTAAGGGTTTGACTTGCGCTTACATAGATAGCATAGACACATTAGAGCAAGTCCACCACCAACTTCCAAGTCCTAACCTTGAAAACATCAACTAGGGGAAGTTGGAAATTCCTAATAAATTTAAACAAGAGCCCCTAGAGCTAAAACCATTGTCCACCGGTATGGAGTACACATTCCTTAAGAATGGAAAACCGATAATCATCAATGCAAAACTTGCTCCGCAACAAAAAGAGAGTCTGCTAAAGGTAATAAACAAGTGGTCAAAACCTTCACTTGGTCATATCCAAAATTAACTAGAATAGATCCTAGGATATGCTAGCATAGGATTTACACTAACTCCTCCATGAAGCCTCGAAAACAACCATAGAGGTACTTGAACCGAAAGTTGAAGCAAGTAGTAAAAGAAGAAATCGAATAGCTTCTAAAGGCTAAGTTCATATACCCCATTGCTGATAGCAAATGGGTTAGCCCCTTAGTAATTGTGCCTAAAAAGGAAGGAAAATGGAGAGTGTGCAAAGATTTTAGGCTACTAAACATGGAAACATTCATGGATCACTTTCCATTGCCATTTTTTGACCAAGTCTTAGACACAATCACAAGGCATCGCTATTATAGTTTTTTAGATGGATATAGCAGATACAACCAAATACAAATAGCCCCAGAAGACCAAGCCAAAACTACATTCACCAATTCTTGGGGAACATTTTCCTACAAACAAATGTTGTTTGGGCTTGTAAAATGCCCCCATAATGTTTCAACACTTAGTTCTAAGCATATTCCAACAACAGATAGAAAATGGTGTGGAAGTCTTTATGGATGACTTCTCCACTTATGGAGCAAACTTTGATCAAGCCTTGGACTAGTTAGAGCAAGTGTTGAAAAGATGTGTAGAAACTAATTTAAGGATCAACTGGTAAAAGAGCCATTTGATGATCCAAGAAGGCATAGTACTTGGGCATAAAATCTCACGTATAGGAATAGAGCTAAACCTTGAGAAAATCAAAGTCATCCAAGGAATTACCTATCAATCGGAAACTTTCAAAGACATTTGGTCATTCCTTGGACACAGTGGCTACTATAGGAGATTCATACAGAAATTTTCAAAGATTTCCAAACCATTGGTAGAGCTAACAAAAAAGGATGTACACTTCGAGTAGACTAGGGAATGCGAACTAGCTTTCTAAACTCTGAAATAGAAGTTGGTAGAAACACCCATTCTACAAGCTTGTGGTTGGTCCAAACTATTCCATGTCTTGACTGATGTGTCCAACTATGCCTTAGGAGCTGTACTTACACAATTAGATGACCAGAAACATCATTATTACATCCACTGTGCAAGTAAAAGTATCGTTGGTGCACAACTTAACTACACTACTACAGAAAAAGAATTAATGGCTGTAGTGTTTGCACTAGAAAAGTTTAGACACTATGTATTAGGATACAAAGCATTCATACACACAGATCATAGTGCAATTTGGTTCCTCATGAATAAGCTAATGGTAAGCCCCCATATTATACGATGGCTTGTAATCCTAAAAGAGTTTGATTTAATGATGATCAATCACAAAGGCACCAAGAATGTAGTTGCCGATCATTTATCTTGGTTGCACTGGGAAAGCAAAGAGGATGAGTATTCAATTTCTGATCATTTCCCTGATGAATTTCTCTTTGCTAGTGTAGTGAATAACCAATCACACATGGAGAAAAATTGGTACAGTAGCATTCTTACCTATCTTCTTACCCAACAAACACCACAAGAGCTAGACCTTAAGAAGAAACAACAGTTTCTTCACAGAGCCAAGTACTTTATGGAGATCAATGGACAACTTTACAAAGTATGTCCTGATGGCTTGGTTTGATGGTGTGTTCCTGATATAGATCAATTGAGAGTTCTCCAAGATGATCATGAGGGCCCTTGTGGGGGTCATTATGCTAGGAGACGAACAACCATCAAGATCTTGCTTGCAAGGTATTATTGGCCTACCTTGTTCCAGGACACCCATCAATTCATCCAATCTTGTGAGCATTGTCAACGTGATGGGGGAATGATTGCTAGAATGGAGGATCCACAACAATGGATTTAACCAATAGAACCTTTCTACATTTGGAGAATTGATTTCATGGGGTCCATTGCACCAATGTCTAATGAAAAAGCTTACATCATAGTTGTCGTAGAATACTTAAAAAATGGGCTGAAGCAACTGCCATTAAAGATTGCACATCATCTACAACTGCACGATTTGTTCAACAATAGGTCATCAACAGGTTTGGTGTCAAACGTGCACTTATTTCAGACAATGATACACACTTCACAGGTGCAACTTTTTGGAAGTTAATGCAACACTTAGGGGTTGAGCATAAATTGACTACACCATAGCACCTCCAAGCAAATAATCAAGCTGAGGTCACCAACAAGGAGATTACTAAGATACTAACCAGAACCATTAGCAAGTATAGGCGAGACTAGANACACATGTGTCACAACGTACCAAATTTCAAACACTGTGGGAAGGACCTTACATTATCTATGTAACTTTTCATTCAGGGGCCATGACCATATATAAACCTAAGAGCCCAGATAAGAGACATTAGTCAACATGCAACAAAAAAAACCTTTCCATGAGTTTAGGATAGCCAAAACACATGCTACCTCTATAGGTGGGCAACCTTGCTCATTATTTTGGATATCCTCCTTCCAACTCAGTCATGGGGGAGATGGCCACCTCTGCTAACCATTGAAGGCCCTCAGTTCTTTCTAAATTTTTGTTTTACACATTTTTTCTTTTACACATTTTTGTTGTGCACATTTATTTAATCTTTTTTGTTTTTTTTTTTACACTATTGTTCATATTTTTACCATTTCTTTATGTGATTACTTTATTTTGTTCATCACCCAATAAGTGTTCATGATGGTGGCATGAATAATACCATATTCATTGCTAATGTTTGGGTTTTACCTTTGAAATATGATGTTGATATTAAGGTATGGTTCTTTTGATTAAATAGGTAATGAGTCCACGTTGTTCATGCATCCATAAAATCCTATGGTCTCCCTTGGCTTGGAACTATGCAATCCCTTTCTCTAATAAAATTGTTAATGAATTGGTGGCTGGGTATTTCTCAAACTAAGGAAAGACTCAAAGGATGAAAAGGGTGTGACTTTAATGGAATTCAATGCAGTTGTGTTGGCTATTCTCTTGAGTGCTTGGATGCTTTTTCCTTGG
>MNCI01002244.1:133033-165108 GCA_015680685.1 Gnetum montanum
GGATATGTATTTTGTTGGACTAGATGATCTTTGCATCTCAAATAGGTCCAACTGTACTCTTTGGTTTATTCTTAAATTCAAATTTTAAGTCCTCAGTTTCCTATTTTTCTAGTATATGATTCTGGTTTAATATTTCTATTTGTGAGCTCTCATTTGGGGTCATTTTCTTAGAATAGGAGTTAATAATTGAATCAAACTATTCCATGCATGTTTTAGACACTTTTAGGTTCTTAGTTTTTGGCCACTAGGTGTCTTTTGGTTTAGTGACTCATGCTTTCTTTTTGTACACACACTTGTTTCTTACTTCTATTGTGGGCTAATGTAAGGATTGTATTAACATTCTAAAGTGTTAATCCACAACTACACCCTTCTTTATCATTGATAATGCATGGAATCATTTACATGTGTATGGCTCCTTGCATGTCCTTATTAGAGATTTCTACAAATAGATCTCTCATTCTTAACTTAGCATCCAGAGTGCTAAGCCATGCTCTCCCCATAATGATTGAAATTTCCTATCATCATTTTTCACATCAATTATAAGAAAATCTGCTGGATAAGACCACCCATTAATAGTGGTCACCACATCTTCTATATGTCCCAAAGGAATTATGACAAATTAGTTTGCTAGCTCTAGCTTGATGTTGCACTTCTTCAAGGTTGGTAGTTTCCATGCCTTGTATGTTGCTTAAGAGATCATATTTACTTTGGACCTTGAGTCTAATAGAGCTTTGCATGGTACATTTCGAACTACTTGTAAATAAATTAATGGAATCCTTGGATCAATTTGTTTCTTCAAAAGTGGTCTTGCCTTTATCCAGTTTGATACTATTTCTGTTAGCGTGATAGTTGTCATATTAGCATTGGAAGATGATGAAAGCTTGTTATTTTTTAGAGGGTTGGATGTGGATGGAGCTGAAATAGATGTGCTTCTCATTATTCAAACCCTTTCTAGACTCATTCAGAAGAACAACCATTTCCTGAATTAGGGTTCATGCATGAATACTTCCTCTTGTATGTTGACCTTCCTAGTTGCACTTTTCTGCTAGGGTTATGATGGCAATTTTTCCTACATTATAGGAGTGGAACTAGTGGTCAAGGATTTGGATGTTGACTTAGTGAGCCAGCCACTTATAGATGCATGTATGGATTAGACCCTATCCTTGGTAGTGTAGGTCTATGATATTTGGCTGGATAGTATTGTGGAGCTTGAACTACTGCATTACTTGGAGAAATTGGATGTTGAACATAGTATCCATATGGGTTCAGTTGCCTATATGGGTATTGTTGTCATGGTGGTGGCATCACCCATGATAGGGGTTGCTACCACTGCTAATGGTACTGCTCATATGGCTATGGATAGGCTCCACTAGGGTAGTATATTGGTTGGAAGGTTTACCAATTACCTTGAGGTTAAGGTAACCATCTAGGCATTTTCTTTTGGATGAAATTGGAATTCAGTGTGTATGCCCCTATTTCTTGTAAATGTGCCATCTTAGAACAACATCCCTTGGGATGTTCATATTGGCACATTACACATCCTTCCTCATCATCGAAGCTCATTTATAAACATTCAGCCACTGAAGCCACTTTTTCTTTTCTTCCAAAGTCTCTCTTCTTCTTTTTGTCCTTACCTTTGTTGAAGGCTTGCTTAATTCATTCATCCACAATATTTAAAGCTATTGAAAATTTTTCATCTACCAAATCCCACATCTTTTCTACCTTGGTTGCTATATCAGTAACAGATTTCTAAATAGGTAGTGTCTTTTTTTGGTTCACCTAGTCTAGGGTTTCTTCTTCTTATTGATTACATATTCTTACATCCCATTTGCGAATGGATGGATCTCTATTATACTCTTCTGCTAATTCTCTCTTCTTTAGTTTACCTTCTTCCTTTGCCATTAATCAATAAGTCTTTGAATTTTATGGGTAGACATCTTTGATAATCTACCTTGGGCATAGACCTCAAGGATCTCTCTGGTCTTATTTCTAAGTTCATCAATAATGTGCCTAAGTTACTTCCTTTGGGAAAATCCATGGCCTAGGCACTTATGCAAAAGTGCATAGTATCTACCCATTACCACATCAAGGAATTCATGGGTTCCTTATTTCCATCCTTGGATTTGTTTTTGAAGATTTGACACCCAGAAATAGGTTTGGTATTTATCATTAAAAAGTTCCAACATGGTACTCCATCTCCTAATTAATTTTGGTTCTAATGATTTATACCAACTTTTAGCCTCTTTCACGAATGTCCTTGGGAACAAATTTAATTTCTACTAGTCACTCTCAATGTTTTATAGGATGTAGGCATCATGGAATGCTTGAAGGTGATGTTGTGGATTTGCATTGTATCGACCCTTAAATTTGGACATGTTTTTCATGTCTAGCCACTTGATACAACTATCCCTTATGTGCTTGGTTGGAATATAAACAACTTTCCATATGTTTATCATGCTTTGAGTTTCTAATAAGGGTTTTTCATGTTCATAGGGTTCATCTACTCTATTGTAGTAGTGTCACCTTCAATGTTCATACCTCTCTCTATTCTCATGCCTATCTTTGTTTCTTCATAGCTCATGCTCTTCATCCTCCTCATCATAGTGCCTTGGGTAGTAGTCATTTTGATCATGAGTTCGACATCTTTCCTTGTCATGGTCTCTATACCTATGTTCCATTAGATCAAAATCAAAGGACAATCGTGTGGATGAAGATGAAGTAGTGGGAGAATGGTGCTAGCTAGTCCTCCTTTGGTGACTCTAATATTCTCCTCTTTGTGATTCTACAAAAACTTTTAGCCTTAAGTCTTGCTTGTGCTTAGAGTTTGTTGCTTCTCTTCTAAGTGTTTCTACTGAGATTGAATGTAACTATACTTTGGCATGTTTCTCCAAATGAATGATAGGCATTTGAGAATTGACTTCATGATCCTGGTGGAGTTTTTCTACTATGAATGTATTACCATCAATCTCTTCAAGGACAACAAGAGAGTTGATCTACTTCCCTTTGTTATGGGCATGTTTTATCTCCATCACAACATCTCTCCGCATTTACTCTTCTATGGGTTAATAGGATCTTGTCATGTGTTTTGTCACATGGTACCCTTCTTGTGCATTACTTAGATCCATTCCCCTAAGAGTTGTTTGAAGCATGATAGGTGTTGAATGCTCTCAAGGTAAAACAATATTGCCTTGTAGGTCTCTCCACCTTCACTACCCGTTTTGGTGAAAGATGAAGGTAAAATCAAGATAGTGTGGATCAGTATGTGCGTATGAGATTCTAGTTTTCATTGGCATACTCTAGTCTTCGTCATCATCTATTCTATCATTATTCCTTTTCATCTCTTCTGTAGGTGATGGTTGAGATTTAATTGAAGCCATGTTGTAAATATGATGCTTAGTTAAGTGTGTGTTTGTTAAAATTATTTAAAGATTAACTTTTAGTCCTTGCTACAACGAACTTTGTGAAATCAATTACTCAACACACATTGACACATCCCCATTAACAACGCCAATGATGAGCGATGGAGCAATCCAGCACCCAACCATACAAGTCACAAGTGTTCATGTGTGACCCAATCATAATCCATAGATGGACAATGTTGATATGCTAATAATTGAGTTAAGTTCACAATTGTTGTCTTCACACTTCAAGCTAGTGAAGTCTAAGTGTATGGTTTAGCTTGTAGTGAGGCATATGATAAGTGATGTTGTTTGGCTCCTATTGCTCCTAGTTGTAATCATGGTGAAAAATATCTAAGTCTAGCTAAGAAAGCATGAATCTATTCTAGCCTATTGCAATGGATAACCATTCTTGATTCACCGAACACATGTTGGACTCATGTAATCATCACTAGGATTACCAAGTATTACGCTAGTGGGTGAACCAAGTGCTAATATTACAAGAATTACCAAACGATCATAGTTAATACTCGAAACCAATCATATCCATTTTGCTAATTATTAACAAGATAAAAATAAAGTGCTTGGGAAAAGTAAAGGATTATGCTAGCAAAATAGTAAACATTATGCTAAGTAAAACAAAAAAGCTAAGGGAATGATGCAATGATGGGAAATAGTCTCAATCTTTATTACCATCACAACTTGTGTCCAAGTACAACTTGCTTGAATAAAGATACCATTCAACTATGACACATGACATTGTGAGGATTTGCTCTTCTATCGCTAAGCCTAAGTTTAAGAAATCAAACTGCAAGAGTTATGTTACAAGTGAAATGAAAAGTTTGTGGATTGTGCATCTAAGTGTCATATTTAGAGGGGTGCACACATCCCAAGACATTGTATCAACGATGACGTAGCATGCACTACAACATCATTGTTATGATATTACATTGACCAAAACTTTTGACTCTATCAAATAGTCCTCAAATTTCCACTATATGCTTTAACTATTAATGCAACAAACAAGTGCATTTAAGGAGACATCATGAATCCATAATAAGACTCATTGAACATTGAGTAAATAGAATTACCATGGATATAAAACATCAATATACCAAGGTGTAGGATTGTGCCAACTAATTAACATCAATCATTAAAAAAAGAAGACAATCTCAAACTATTAGTTTAAGATTAAAATTGACAAAATGTATGAGTCAAAGTTCATAAAAAATCAAAGTTGACAAATGAAGACAAAGGAGTGTTTAAGACAACAAATGTGTACCATAAAGACCAACCCAAAAGAATTCCTATTTTCAAGGTACTTCTAATTAAATATATTCACAAGTAACATTTATGAATAGATGTGTTCACAAATAGAATCAAACAACCACCACTCATGAGAATCACTCATGTCTTGAATAAATTCACTATATTGTATTCCAAAATGACTATGAATTAATTTTGTAGGTCAAATAATTGTATGTTATCTCCTTACCTTGAGTAGGAAAAATTAAAGTTACTCACAAGAAGGTTCCATGTATGACTTCTTCAATGCTAACCATGTAAAGCTTTGGGCAATGATATTACCTTCAATTCCATGTAAATTTTGACTAAGGCCAGCTATATTGTATTTTGAATTTTTACGTCTCCTTTGTATCCCACGACACCTTCATAAAAAACTTACACCATCTTGAGTCCGACTTGGTTGTATCCAAAGACCTTGGAAACACTCATCTAAAGAGTAAACTAGTTAGTAAATACATACAAAGTTTTGAAGTCAACAACCACTATCATCCTTAGCATTTTCATTTTGCCCTTGCACCGCTATAAGTAGGAACTTTCTTTTGGTGGATTCAACTTTATGGTCTTGGATGATTAAAACCAAACATATGCTTGAGATTTTACGGTTAAATGATTTATTGAACCTTGGGATGGGCACTATGCATAAAGCCATAAAGTGCTTGTCTGCTTTCTCTTACAAAATAACGTGCTTTCTTTCTTTCTCTTTATAAAAAAAATGCTTTTCTCCACATTTCAGATTATGGTTTAAGGTGTATGTCTCCCACTGACCACTAAAATCATTTTACATAACACATTTGTTATCGACGAACCCCTTCATGATAAAAATTCCTCTAAATAATATCTTTCGTAGTGATTAGTCGGCTTCATCATTGGTGCAACTGCTATTTAAAAAATAAAGTAAAATAAAAAAGAAACGTGTGCAACAAGGCAACAACCCACTGCTATGTTTAAAGCAACATGATAGTTTTGGTTGAGCCAACATCACAAGGACGGGCCACTCCTGTTACAGAAGCTTACTGTTTGCAATCTTAGACTTGTTCTCCATGGAGACATCTGGAGGAGTGGTGGATCCAACAATTCCTTCAAAAATAGATGTATTTGTGTTATCAGGACAGAGCAACATGTCTGGCAGAGGAGGAGTGGTGAACGGCACTTGGGATCATGTTGTTCCTCCACAGTGCAGCCCAAATCCTTCCATTCTCAGGCTGGATGCCCACCGCCACTGGATAAATGCTCATGAGCCTCTCCATGCTGATATTGATACAAGTTCTGTATGCATTTTAGGGTTCTTGTTGCTTACATGGTTGTGGGTTTTCACTAATTAGTATCTAATTGGACTGTAATTTAAGAAAGAGAACAACAGAAAAATCTGGTTACTGACAGCAGTTGCTTAACTTGGTTGCAGAGAAAGTTTGTGGAGTGGGTCCTGGAATGTCATTTGCCAATGCAGTGTTGAAGCATTACCCATGTCCTGAAAAAGCCCGGACTGGGTTGGTTCCCTGTGCCATTGGAGGCACTGCTCTCAAAGAATGGGGGAAAGGGAGCCAACTCTATGACATGATGATTTCCAGGACAAAATCGGCTCTCAAGCGTGGAGGAGTCCTGAAAGCTCTGCTTTGGTACCAAGGTGAAAGTGATGCCCTGAATGAAACGACTGCTAACAGTTACAAGGACAATCTGGTTAAGCTTATTCATGATATTAGATCTGATTTAAAACATCCCAATCTTCTTTTCATTCAGGTATCTGTTAAAAATCGATTCTTTTTTTATATTTCCTTGATAATTGTGATTTTATTTTTACATACATATGTACGTTTTTTAAGGGTATCTGGCTGCTATTGTAAGGGTATCTGGTGCTTGGCTTTAAACCTAGTACTGTACAGGGATTTACTTACCAAAACAATATCATTTGTAAATAGCAAACTGCAAAGGGATATTATCCTATATTTCTTTAGTTAGCCTATTATCCTATATTTCTTTAGTTAGCCTATTCAGAAAAATGGTAAAAAAATAAAGGCTTAGTGTAAATCCTTGGTGTAGTCTTACCTTCATCCATAGTCTCTCAACAGAGAGTGTGAACTAGAATTTTGGCTCTATCTTGCATGTCTTAGATAGCTTTTACCTGCCAAATAGAAATATCTCTCTATTTTATACATACCATTGAGAACTCTACTATAAGCTTTCTCCAAATTAATAATAATCATATGCAGATTCCTCTTTTTATACCAAAATTTATCTTCAGTTGTCTTTTAAATAACTAGCTTCCGTTGATCTTTCAGACATAGAACCAAACTCTAAAAGTTTGCATTGGAAATAATGGGACAAAAACCTAAAGTTGAAAATGGAAATCTGTTTCCAGGAATTCATCATCATGGTGCCTTAAGATAGGCAAAGGATTCTTTTACGGAGTGCCCACAAGTTAGCATGTGTTTTATATCATTGGCATTGAACCAGCAAACTTGCAAATCACAAGCTGCACGCTTTAACCAAGTGAACAATGCACTATTATATAAAATCTAACATGTTATATTGGGTGTTTTGATACTTTCTAGAAAGAAATAGTGCACTACTAAACTTTTGGCATACTCTCAATTGGTGCTCTTGCTAAAGATCATTTTTTGATATCATTTTAAAAATTGTGAACTAGGCAATCTAGTTTTTACCTACAAAAAACATATCATAAGGTTGTTAACAGGGATCTTCTCTTCTTTTAATAACTGTTTGTTAGGTTAGGTTGAGATATGTACTTAACTGAAGGATCACACCGGATTTGAGGGTTATTCTTGATTCATAGATTATTTCTGAAATTTGAAATTGCCAACACTAGAAGTAGGGTTTTACTTTATTTATTGTTTTGTTTTTTACTTATTTATCTCTAACAATAAATAAACATGCTTATACTTTGCAACAATGTAGCAAATGCCATTGAATTGTAATAAAATTCACCAAGAAAAGCAAAACATACGGATTTCATCGTGAACATACACGAGTCCAAGTACTACTTTGTTAATTGTTTTTCTGCTTAAACTATTGTTTCCTCTAAATCCATTTGAATGTGACCTGTTACAGGTTGCCATCCACGTGGAAGATCAAACCCCTGCTGAACTGGTTGAAAAGATAAGAGAAACTCAACTCAACACCACCATTCCAAATGTATTTACTGTTGATGCCAAGGGCCTCCCCTTGAAACCAGACAAACTGCATTTGACCACAGAAGCTCAAGTGAAATTAGGTGAAATGCTTGCAAAGAAATACTTAGAACATTCAAATATGTTCTAAGCAATTTATGATGATGTTACTAGGCAATCATGGGAAGAGACTTATTCATGGGAAAGGTTAAAGACATTTTTCTGACTTCATGTTGATTGTTATAATAGACCATCTTAGCACTGTGAATTAAGTCCAAGAAGAAAGCTTTAAGCTATGCTTATTAATTTTATGCTTATGATTTAAACTATGCAAGCTATGGATAATATAATGTTTGTCCATGTGTTACCCTCTGTAGAACTGCATACAAGCATTTTGACCATACAAGTATCAAGAAAGCTATTTTAGGTTGAATATGCTTTACCAATTGAATTACCTTCATCAAGAAAGCTTTAAAAAAGAAAAAGTAAGAAAAAGGAAATACCCTCGTGTGGTATTTATGTTGATCCACTGTTATGGTATAGAGGCAAGAGGGTACATCAAAGATAGACCAAAAAGACCTTATCGGAGTTACAAAACAAAATGACATTCACCTAAGCTTTCAGTATTCCAATTATGATTAAATGAAACTCAAATATTAAAATGCAAATAAGAAGTTCAAAGCAATAAACGTAGACAATCAAGAAGAGAACGTGTTCAAGCATCTTGCTGATTGTCAGCCAAAGAGGTTCCATGACAAGTAGTGAATGTTCACAATTTCAATGGCATTGCTCCAGTATATAACCATTATTCCACCTATAACGGATGAATCAATTGAAAACGAAATGATACTTTGAACGATCACATTACTTTTGTTTTTTTGCATCCGTGGACTGTTTTGATGCAGTTTTAATCGAAAATACAATGCTGTGAGCAAAAAGCTTTTTATTAACTCTAAAGTTTTGGTTTGTACAGCACTTACTTCCTTAGAACTGACATTAAATATGGAATTGAATCTGATTTTTACTTTTTACCGAGACCCGAACGGATTCTCCCAACCCACAAGTGTCAAAAACAAAGACAAAATTCACTTCCTAGTTCTTCCTGTTTCAGAATTCGTCCATATCTCAACGGAAGTTATAAAATCTTTTTGATTTTAACTTTTAACCTACGGCATGTATGAGATGAGTCCTCTCCACATATCAATCTAAAAAACGATTAAGGAGAAATGGAATAATCATATTACAAAATAAGAATTGACATTCGCCCAGGCAAGCATGCTTATGGATGAACACAATGGCCCAGAAAGAATTAAGCCACATGCATGTTATTTAGCCATTAGCCATTACAAACCTTCAAATAGAAAATGAGATGCATTTTTGCCACAAGCCAAAGCAAATGCTATAATAAGTATATGGCCGGGCTAGTGCAAAGAAGGAAAGCATGACAAGTAAAATCTGTGCTTCACGGTAAGAAAACAAGATCATCAGCATTTTAAACTGATTCAAATCTGAATACAGAATTTGAGAGATGAACATGTGTTAGAGATCTCCAGCAAAATGTTCCCAAACCATGAAAAACGAAAGAAGCCATACCAATTTTAATCTACTGAGATTGGGAATGCTCAGATTTGGCTGGCAGCTACCTACATCAAATTTTGAAGGGCTAATGGCATTATTATTGTTGCTATAATCCCGAGATCAAAGATGCATACAAGAGCTCATTCCAAGTATCAGGAAGCCCTGGCAAACACCAGTGACTGCAATCAGCCATGGCAATAGGGCGCTTATCTTTGCTAACGAAGATAGAACAGTGTGCATCCTTCCTGAAATCCGACATCTTGGTTATGTTCATTAAGCTCACCGGAAACCTCATGTTCCCCAATATTTTCTCCACAATTCTCATTCTCTCAGGGTAAGGATTGATAAACTCCTCATTCAGAAACGGCTCTCTCTCTCCATAGCATCTTAAATTTCCCCTTTTCTTCCACTGATACGAACTGCATGCATACATTATTTCTCAGAAATTCAGTTGCAGATAATAGGTCTAAAGAAGATTCCAAACCAGTATAGTTTCAAATCATAAGCAGCAGAAATTTTCACAACTTGTTGCAGATAAGGACTGCTCCTCCTTCATCCATAACGATCCAAAATATGCAACAACAGAAAGTAACAAACAAAATATATTGATGTATATCCATGCCTGGGATGCATGGGAGACCATGAGCGAAAGAACACTTTGGTCTTGTTGCTATCAATATTTTCGTCGACCCAATTGGCCCACGTCACCATTGCCTTCTCAAATGCCACGATTTCTTTCAGTTGGGGATGGACATAATCTCCTTCTTGGTAGAAATTGCTGGGGAAACACAGAAACTCGAAAAATTTATCAGTAGGTGATTCTGCTGTAAGCAAGGTAATATTACAGTTCCTCATTTTGGTTAATTTGTTCGAAATATTACAACACTACTTGCAATTTTTTCAATGATGTTCTGAGAATGGATAGCATGGAAATTTGTGACAAAATTTCAGTTTCAGTTAAATATGTCTCACTGTGTATTGTCGTGGGGATGTTGCCACCAGTGTCCGCTGTTGAAGACCAGAACGTCTGCATCTCTCCATACCGACCCAAATCTTTGAATACTCCGCAGATTCAGAGTTTGTTTAGTCTCGTTATTTATTTTGATTTGACCATGCTCCACGAGGAACGGTGCCCAGAAAAATGCCACGGAACAGTTGTAATCCTGCACAGTTAAAATCAATTGTTAGAGAATGGTTAGCGCGCATACCTAAAAGCTTTGCTACGTAATTGGTCAGAGCAAGTTGGTCAGATATCATTGAATCGTTGGAAGATTGCTCTACAATTTTTAAGTTATAATGCTGGGTTGTTGGAAGCAGTTATATGAAACGGGTTCTGTGCGACTTTCAAGAAGTAGAACTGGCCGCCTGCCATTTTCTTGATGGACCTGCTCACCGGCCTCTAATGGACCTGCTCACCTGCCTCTACAACGAATGCTCATATTAAATATTGATGTCACTGTTCCCAAATTATTAAATATCCCTGCTATGGTCAAAATTGACATGACCCGGTGATTTTGTATTCAAGTAACTAGAATCTAAACCATTCACCAATAATGGCAGTTTGCGAGTCTCCGGGCTGGGTAGTTGTTTATTTCATAATATATTAAAGAAGAAAAACCAATCAGATTTTCTAGGAAAATTTTTCAAAAATAAACTTAATGTGAACCTTGGCAAAGAAAATGGTGGTAGTCTGATCCAGGAAGGCATGAGACCAGCGATCCTTGTGCACAACCGTTCCCAAAATGCAGAGCAATGATTCCCACTGTCCTCTGTTAAGAGAATCTCCCACGAACATCAATTTCTTCCCTCTCAGTCTCTCCAGAAAATGAGTTGCATTTAGCCTGGGCAAGATACAGGTATAATCATAATCACTAAATATATCAGTTGAGCGTTATATTAAAAAATGGGTTGGTTACACTAAATATATCATAACCAAGTATAGAAAAAGGTTAGGGTATCACAACTCTTCTGAAAGTGCTAAAAGGATATGCTAAAAGGATAAGACATAGGGCCGAACATCTAACACAGACATGAAAAAATATCAATAGATTAAGTTTTAGCTTTAAAATAGAAGTAAACTGTGAAAGAGAACTCATGGAGGAGACTTTATGACAAAAGATCTAAAAACTAAAAACAATGCATCATTCTATATATATTCAAAGATAGTAAGAAATGCTATAAAAGAAAACATATGAAGGTAAGATAGTTAAAGCCTTAGCATAGAAACCCAGATTATAGGTAGATTATAGGTTTGATTCTAGTAGGCAATGCTGTATTATAAATTTTTTTTAAAAATGTTTAAAAGGATCTCAGTCATAAGTAAAAGTTCAGTTTCAATTAAAATAAATCTTAAAAAATTGCAATACATCATGTTTTAGCTTTCAGATAGAAACCAATTGCCAAAGAGAACTAGCTTACCAGATACTATATTCTTAGATGAGGATGATAAAAGTTCCAGAAACCAAAAACTGTGCATCATCTTTGACAAGCAAAAATGAAAAAGTCGCAATAGATTACATTTTAAACTTCTGATAGAAGTTAATTACTAAAAACTCATGTAAATTATCAGATGGCAATGATAACAAATCGCACAACCAAAAACCACCATGTCCCGCTTGTCTCTGGCTGTTCAATCTATACTATTGAAATTCATATGCTTGCAATCAGCCTTAAAGAGGAGATGCGCAATAAAAAAAATAGAATTATGGGAAAAAAAGAGTGGTGTACTTTTCTTCTTTCAGCTCTATTTACGTATTAGATAAGCCGCATCGTGCCTTCCATCATTAGGATTATTGGCTTCCAGACTGGAGGCCTGGCGAAAAGCCAGTCCAGAGTTGATTTTGGCCACGAAGTAAAACCGTTTTGATAACGTATGCTTTGTTGAAGCGTTAGACGGCCATGCATCGTCTTGAAGAATGACAAAGAAATGCCACAAAAGAAAACGTTAGTAGTAACAGTTCAAGCAGCAAGAAATCAAGTTTCACATCTCGGATAGAAGCAAACTGCGAAAGAAAATTCATAAGTAGATTTTATATTGTTAAATGATAGATGATGAAAGTTCCAATTACCAAAAATTATACATCATCCTTTGAATTCAAGGATAGCAAGAAAAAAAGCCAAAGAAAACCTTAAAATCGCATGACATCAAATTTTAGCTCTCAGACAGAAGCAACTGCCGAAAAGAACTCATGGAGAAGACCCTTATTGTTAGATGAGGATAAAAGTTTCAGAAACAAAAAACCATTCATCACTGTTTAAATTACAGAATAGCAAGCTACAAGCAAAACTATAATAATGATAATGATAATGATGAGTGTGTGGTTTGTGGGTACCTGGGAATTTCACAGTCATGGGGTTGCCATCTCCACTGGGTATACGCGGAGTCTTCTCTGCCATTTTCTGCACAGTTGAAAGAAGAGCTAATGTAGCTGCAACTTCTAGGCGGATAAAATGGATAGCTCTGGTCCTGAACCCATTTTCCAGAATAAAAATCGCACTGCCTGTAATTCTGCTGCTGCTCTACTAGTTTTTGTTGGTTATTGGAAACATTGAGACGAAACTGATTTTCGTGCTGATGATGTTGCTGCTCTTCTAGTTTTTGCTTGTTATTGGAAACATTGAGATAAAACTGATCTTTGTTCTGATTTTGCTGGTTATTAGAAACATTTAGAGGAAACTGATCTTTGTACTGATTATGCTGCTTCTGCTCCAACTTTTGCTGGTTACTGGAAACCTTGACCAGAAACTGACCTTGGTGCTGATGATGTTGTTGCTCTAGCCTTGGCTGGTTATCGGAAACATTAAGAATAAACTGATCCGGGTGCTGATGCTGCTGTTGCTCTAGTTTTTGCTGCTTATTAGAAACATTATTAGAAACATTGAGAATAAACTGATCTCCTTCGAGATGCTGATGCTGCTCTAGTTTTTGCTTGTTATTGGAAACATTGAAATGAAACTGCTCTTCATGCTCAAGATGCTCCTGATGCTGCTCTAGGTTTCCCTGGTTATTGGAAAGACTGAAAGGAAAGAAGAAGAAGAAATACAGGAACACCAATGCTAGTAATGCGGAGCCTCCCAACACTGCAAAAAAGGATTCCAGATGTCTGTGGAAGCTCCCCATGAGAAATGGAGATAATGATGATAGCGATGATGATGTGATCTTTGAATGATCTTTAAAAAAAAACAAGCAAATTAAGCATTCATGGAGAATAAAATCCTCAATCATTCATGCATGGATGATCTCTGTCTCTATTAAATTTTACCTCTACCAACTACGCTTCTTCAGTTTAGGTGGATGGCCTGTATCTCTCTTAATTTATGCAATTTGAGGCGCCCAGTAATTCAAAGTGGGTACAAGGTGCAGTGCCTGTCATGGTGGAAAGACTGGCAGGAATGCATCATTATTATTATCTGATTGCCAAAAATTTATGTTTGTTTTTGTATAAATTTCATGTGGGTTTGAGGTGGCAAAACCCAGACTCCGTTATAATAAACATGGTAGTGGTGGCATGGCATTAACAGTTGGATTTTGTTGCGTCTCTGTAGCGTATACTGTTTGTCTTGTGTAGCTCCACCTAAACGTTTTGCCTTTTTATCTTTCTCAAAATTGAAAGTTTCTTTCGTTTTAGCTAACAACAATAATAATAAACCAGAATCAAGATGCTGAAGAAAAATGCTGCCAAGAACATCATGGTGCCACCTAACAATCATGTTTTTGGAGGCACATTGCCAACAACGTTTAGGTAATGCTGACAACCATTTTAACTCAACACGATTAGTTAGTTCTAAAGCTGATATTTTAGGTAAAATAACGAACTTAATAATGAAATAACACACGAGCAATAATGTATAGATGTTCTTTAGTGACGTTGACCTAAAACAACTTTCTAACATATTTAATTGGAACATGAGAGGGTGTGTTGGAATCCATTCTAATTGGAACATGGTATACTTCAAGATACATAGTCCAATTAGAACTTTATAACTTCAGTAACAAGAATCAAATTCATGAGTTGGAGTTTCTAAATCAAGCAACTTACCACTAGGCTAACAACTCATTATTTATCTAAAGGCTTAATGCTCATCTTGTTAAGGCAAGATCTTTAAAGAGTCAATGGATAAAAAAAGCCTAATCTCTTTTGAGTAGTTACACCTAGGCTCAAACCTAGGTTTTACAACTTGAGAAACAAGCACCTTACCATCACTCCAAATGATAGTCTGTAAACATATCAAATATAGCTTCAAATCATGGGTTTGATTCTAGTACACAATGTTGAGTTATAAAATTATAATTAGACTATGTATCTTGGGGAGTGCCTATACTACAATTATTTCAAGGTTCCAACACCTGAAAGAAATAGCTTTAACATAAATATCATCTTATTCATAATATCAATTTAACATACTTAAAATTCTAGTCTTGCGCAACCTAATGTAACTCTATAGTGATGAACTTTTAGCCTTGTCAAAGCTTACTAGCTAATAAAGTCTCCTTCAAGTCTTTGTTTTTGAATTTTTAACTTCAACTTTGACTTGGAAAATTGAGCATATGTCCACCATGAGTGGCAAGGTTACTCGTCATGAAATTTCACCAGACCACAAGTTATGGCAAGCCTATGACAAAGTCACCACAACTCATGATACTTGAAACAATGAAAAAATTCAACTACCTTAAACCATAATACACTAAATAAGTCATGATATTATAGACCATATGATGAAGTGTCAAAGTGTCACGTCGATGGGCCCTTGTTGACGTGGTGTTCCCCTGTCAACAGGGCCATGTCAACATAGCGTTTGCTGCGTTAATGAGGCCCTATCAACACAGCTCCACAATAAAGTCTATAAATAGACTCACCCACCATGTTTAGCGGATGTCTTGTCATAGTTGTAGCAGAGCTCTTGTAGTTTTGTCATTTGAAAGTTAGAATATTTTTCTGAGTGCCCGTAGTAAGAGTCAGAAAATGTATGGATCTTTATTCAAGCATTGATGCACCTGAGCATAGCAGTGTGAACAACAATAAAGATGAGCTTTTGATAAACCTTGTAGCACTTGAAAATAGATTAATTATTTATTTTGTGCATTTAATGTTGTAAGTAATTTCCTTTAATGCTTTAGGTAATTAAATAATCAACTAGGCTAAACTAAGCTAGATTAAGTAGTGATTAATTAAGCACATAAGTACAACTACTTCAAGCATATGCTTGGTGCTTGGTAATCCCAATAACAATTAACGTTTAGTAACCTAGTAGTGCTAACCATGTTCAGGATGTATACGGCAAGTGGGATCGGATACCTATGTTAGAATTAGTCAAGTGTAGCTAGTTAGATTAAGTTAGCAACTAAGTTACTTCATTCCCTCAATCCTTTATTTTAAGCACCCAAAACATAAAACATAAAAAATAATAAAAATCATATGCCTTGATTACACTTAATCATACCTTTGCATGTCACAAGTGTAATTGGGAAGACAACAAATGATTATTAGGGCAAGTTCAATTCCTAGAGACTAGTGTACCAGAAGACATAGAGTCCACTGAATTCAACTAGATCGCATGTGAACACTTAGTTATTCATATGGTTGAACGTAGGGGTACTCACTGTTCATCATTGGCATTGTTGCTAGGGAAATTTTTTTATTTGAAACATGCGCTATCTAGGTATAATGAAAATCTTTAACATCATTGGACAAACCCTAAGGTCAAAATCATTCTAAAAATAAATATAATAATTTAAGCATATTGATAACTTATTTTTATTGTAGAATGTCTTCTTCTCACAAGTGTGATGATACTAAACCACTAGTGCCTCAAGAATGCAAGCTGGTATATACTCATATAGATGAGTATGTGCCTGACTTCACCTTCATCCTGCACCAAGATGAACAATCGCAATGGCAAGATATGACGAGCAACATTGTACTGCCTCTCGATCAATCTGTGCCTGGGATGCTACCCAAAACTCTTAGGAGGTTGGGAATCCAAGATCTTCAAGAAGAGTACGTTGTGCATGCCTATGAGTACTGGGACTACCGTACCACTGAAACACAACACATGAGAGATCAACACCAAGAGAAGCACCATGAGGCTATGAAAGGGAAACAGTTCACCAATCCCTTGTTCCTACTTAACCAAAATGATAATGAGGATCCTCCCTTTGGGGGTTTTCAACATGTAGATTCTCCAACCTTTGATATTGTTGATGGGGACTTGAACCTAAAGTTACCATTCACTATCAACAATCGAGGCTCAGACAAAAGTGGGAGTCCAAGCAAGGGCTTAGGCAAGCATTAGGATGATAAGAAAGCTAATGAACGTGGCCATGAAAAGCGTAGATGAGGTGGAAAACACCATGGTGGTGGCAGTCCTCCTCCTTCACCCTCTTCATTTGCTTCTTCTTCTTCGTCTTCTATTTCTAATAGACATCATCGAAAGGACAACTGTGATGAAGGTGAACAACAAGACAATAATGATCATCAAGCCTACCATAAATGAAGGGGTAGCAAAGGACATCATAGGCATTATCAAAATAATGATGATGATGAGCCTTTACTAGCAACTTGAAGTATGTTGAATATTGTAAAGGTAGTGAAAATTCCAACCAGGCATGTGCAAGATAGTTCGATCAAGCTACTTGACCTGAATAATATTCCTAGATTTGAGGGGGGATATAACTTTGATCTACAAACGCATCATCAAGCCTTTCATGATGCTTGTGCCTTACAAAATATTGAAAATGATTGGTAGAAATTAAAGCTATTTCCTAGGACACTCATCAAGGAATCTAAAGGCTAGTATTAATCCTTGGAGCTGGAATCCATCCGCATGTGGAGTATAATGCTAGAGTTGTTCAATGATAAATACTAGACATACTCCTGAGTGTCTAATCTAAGAAGGTAGATCCAAGGATAAAAGCAAGGAATACATGAACCCTTGGACACCACCATGGGTAGATACTATTCTCTCATACACTGATGCCCTAGTCATGGTTATTCTCAGTGGGAACAACTTTGCCACATCATAGATGGACTTATAGTAGAAACAAAAGGAACTCCTGGGGTTTATGCCCAAGGAAGACTATCAAAACTTAAAATCCATTAAATCCAAAGGTTGATAGAGCATGTAGTAAAAGAAGAAGAAGAGTTGAGGAAATGAGAAAGTGCTAAGAAATATAATAGGGATCCTTCCATTAGAAAAAGAGAGGTCCAATTTTGCAACAACAAACAGGAGTCATCACTTGATGAGGTGGTGAATAGAAAGACCTTGTTGATCCAAAATTCTATGTCTAAAATTTTAGCCAAGGTAGATAAAATGTGGGATTCATTAGATGAAAAATTGCAAACTGCTCTAAAGATCACAGAAGAATCAAGAGAGCAAAGTAGTAATCATAACCACAAGAGGCGGATAGAAGTTGAACATGCCTACCAAGGGGGTAAGGGTAAAGCTACTACAATAGAAGAAGTTGTGGAGACAAAATCAGATAATGATGGCGAGTGTGACATCTGCCAATACAAAAATCCTAAAGGATGTTGCCCTATTGTGTTACACTTGTAGGAGTGTAGGGTGTATGCGTTGAATCCTAGACTGGAAAGAAGGCAAGCACACTGAAGATTGTCTTATCCTTAAGGCAATCCAAGGTAGTTCCACCAGCAACAACAAGTTTATTATCCAAGTGAAGCTCCACCATAGTCATATGAGCAATACTTGTAGTGGAAACACTCATAATCATGGGGGATGCCACCACTAAGGCAACAGTACCCTTATAAGTATCCATATCCATATGGGTACTATGCTTAGCAACCAATGTCTCCACATGACTCTTCCAATCATGGTTTTTTTCAACATCACCACTACCCTCCAAAGTATCATAAAACTCATTCTCCATCTACTAGAAGGAAAACCCCATATCCCTATCATCCTTCTCATCCTTCAGCACATGCTCCTCCACCCTCCACCAAATTACCTTCTTCTCCATCTATGCAGGGTAAAATTCCACCATAGTTGCAACAACATAACGCTACTAGGGCTATCAACTTACAACTAGCTTTCCAGCCAAATGGTTTGGAACCCAAATCCTGAAAATGATCATTCTTCCAACCCAATAGTCCAAATTCCTCACAGACTAATGTAGCTGGCTTTCTTGAATCTCCATCATCCTCTAAATCAAATCCTTTTGAAAGCCCTTCAAACAAAATGCCTCCTAAGATCTGCACTATCATGTTAACCCACATTGTATATGATTGGATCAAGGTTGGCAACCTTCCCAGGAAAAGATTTGACCTTGGAAGTCCTCTCCTCTACTTGCAAATCATTGGACATGAGCCATGCAATGCTCTTCTTGATTAAGGTTCTAGTGGCAATCTAATTTTCCATCACATGTACAGAGCATGGAACCTATCGCTTCTTAAGAAGAGTAATATCCATCTAGAATTGGCAGACCAATCAATCATTATTTCTTTGGAACTTGTAGAGGACATGGTGACCACTGTTTGTGAGTGGTCCTATCTTACCAATTTTCTAGTGATCAAGGTTGACAACTATAAGGGAGAATTTTCAATTATTATGGGAAGGGCATTTTTGAGCACTGTTGATGAATGAATGGACATCATATATCTCTCCTTGGAAATTTGCAAGGAGAATGAATTTGGAAAGATCAAGAAGATGACAGTTCTATGCATCGCGCACAGTGATACCAAGTGAAATTTTATGCAAAAACTCTAGTCTATCAAGAGCACATCCATCAAAGCATGTAGATATTATGTAGATGAATCTAAAATTCAAGGATGCCTATACGTAGTACACACAAAATAGGAGGGCACCCAATGGCTGACAGATGATCTTGGGAATAGCACACTTTGCATGGAACCTGTTGACAGTTTGACATGTGCCTATATTGAAAGCATTGATAAACCAAAGCAATTTCATCACCAACTCAATGAGAATGCAAATGATGATACCTATTGGGGAGAGTTGCAAATCCCTAAAAATTTTAAACAAAAGCCCTTAAAGTTGAAAACTCTACCTACTAGCATGGAATATGCATTTTTGACAAATGGCAAGTTAGTAATAATTAATGTCAATCTTTCTCATGAATAGAAATAGATGTTATTGAAGGTGATCAAAAAATGGCCAACAACCTTTTCCTAGTCATATCCCAAACTCACTAAAATTAATCCACAAATATGCTAGCACTACATTTATACTAATCTATCAATGAAGCCAAGGAGGTAACCACAATGGTGGTTGAACACAAATTTGAATCAGATCATCAAAGAGGAGATTGAGCAACTTTTCAAGGCAAGGTTTATCTACCCCATTGCAGATAGTAAGTGGGTCAGCCCACTTGTGATAGTACCAAAGAAAGGTGGTAAATGACAGGTTTGTATTAACTTTAGGCTGTTAAACATGAAAATATTTAAAGATCATTTTCTATTGTCATTTGTTGATTAGGTGTTGGAAACCATATCTAGGCATTGCTATTAGAGTTTTCTAGATGGTTATAGTGGCTATAACCAAACCCAGATTGCATTGGAAGATTAGGCCTTAATAACATTCATGAGTCCCTGGGGAAATTTTGCATATCAAAAGATGCATTTGGGTGTATGCAATGCTCCTGCCACTTTCCAATGCCTAGTCTCAAACATATTTTAGCAACAAATTGGTAGCAAAGTGAAATTCTTTATGGATGACTTATCCACTTACGACACTACATTCAAGCAAGCCTTGGACCACCTTTAGCAAGTGCTTAAAAGCTATGTGGAGACAAATCTTGGCTCAATTGGTAGAAGAACCATTTGATGGTATAGGAGGGCATTATACTAGAGCACTTAATTTCTTAGGCAGGGATTGATGTGGAACCTGAAAAGATAAGGGTCATCCAAGGAATAACTCGCCAACCAAAAACCGTTAAAGATGTTCAATCATTCCTTGAACAAATTGGCTAGTACAGGTGATTTATAAATAATTTCTCTAAGATTGAAAAATTGTTGGTCGAGCTAACAAAAAAAACATGTTCCATTCATCTAAACCAAGGAATAAGAACAAGCTTTCTAGAGCCTCAAGAAAAAGCTCGTAGAGGCTCTAATTCTATGAGCACCTAACTGGTCCAGATCATTTCATATCATGATAGAAGCATCTAATTATTCCTTGGGAGTTATGCTTATGCATTTGGATGACCAAAAAATGTCCATATTGTATCCATTACGCAAGCTGAAGCATTGTGGGTGCACAACTCAATTATACCACCATAGAGAAAGAACTGATGGTGGTGGTGTTTGCTTCAAAAAAGTTTAGGCAATATGTGCTTGGATATAAAGTATTTGTGCACACTAACCATAGTGCCATTCGCTTCCTCATGAACAAGCCAATGGTGAGCTCCCATATCATATGGTGGTTGATGATCTTGCAAGAATTCAATCTTATGATGGTAGATCAAAAGTGGTCTGAGAATGTGATCATTGATTATTTGTCTCAGTTGTGATGGGATAACAAAGAGGAGGAGAGTCCACCCTTTGACCAATTTCCTGATGAACTCTTCTTTTCTAGTGCAATAAATGAACAAGTGCCTATAGAACAAAAATGGTATGATGGAATCTTCACTTATCTTCTCACTCAAGAGATTCCACAAGATCTAGATCATAGGAAGAGACAATAGTTTCTTCATTAGGCTAAATGCTTCATAGAAATCAATAGACACCTTTACAAGGTGTGTGCTAATAGCCTGGTTCATTGGTATGTACTTGATGCTAATCAACTTTGCGTTCTCTAGGACTCTCATGATGGTCTGTGTGGAGGCCAATATGCAAGGAGATGCATGAGTATAAAAATATTGATGGCAAAATACTATTGGCCCACCATCTTCAAGGACGTCCACTAATTTTTCCACTCTTATAAACACTGTCAACAAGATGGTGAGATGACCACACAAATGGAGGATCCTTAATAGTGGATTCATCACTAGAACCCTTTAACATATGGGGCATCGACAACATGGTCCCATCACACCCATGTCAAATGGAAAATCATATATAATCATTGTCATTGATTATTACACAAAATGGGTAGAAGTAACAATTTTCCTTAATTGTACATCATCTACCACTACATGGTTTGTAAAACAAAATCTTGTGAACAGGTTTGGGGTGCCACGTGCACTGCTTTCTAACAACAGAACCAATTTTACAAGTGCTACTTTTTGCAAGCTTATGCAACGCTTGGGGGTTGAACATAAATTAACAACACCCTAGCACCCCCAAGCCAATGGTCAAGCAAAAGTTACCAATAGGGAGATTATGAAGATCCTATCAAAAGCTATTAGTAAATATAGAAGAGACTAGAGAAAAAAATTAAATGATTCCTTCTGGGCATATCACTCAACATAGAAACTTCATATAGGCGACTCTCCCTATGAGCTAGTGTATGAAAAATTACCAACTCTACCTATCCAATCCTAGTTTTGTACATTTTCAACAACCTATGACTTGGACCTTGACCTTGGCCTAGCACAAAAAGAAAGATTAATCAACCTAAATGTGCTAGACGAAAATCGATTAGTGGCCTTATCCTTGAATGAAGTACACAAGGTATTCAACAAATAATGACATGACCTAAAAATTAGAAAGATCAAACTTCAACTAGGAGATAAGGTTCTCTACTGGAACCCCACACATGTTCCTCAAAAAACTAAATTCCAAACATTATGGAATGGGCCTTATATAATCGATGAGACCTTTCCTTCTAGGGCCATGATCATATAAAAACTTGAAAGCCCAAACAAGAAGTAGTTTGTCAACATCCAATAGGTAAAGCCTTTTCATGTGCCCAAGCAAGCCAATGCAACAAATACCTCAATGCATGGACAACCATGCTCAATTTTTCAAATCTCCTCCTTCTAACTCAGTTGTGGGGGAGATGTTCATCCATGATAATCATATACGTGGTGGCTCCTCAATTTTTCTATTTTTTGTTTTACACATTTGTGTTTTTGAAAATTGTTTATTTTACACCTTTTTGATTTTAAAATTTTTTCCTATTTTACACCATTTATTTTCTTAAATATTTTACACTTTCTTATATTTTTTATTTTATTTTAGTGGGATTTTCCAATTTTTGTTAATAAACATGCTTTGTGCCAATAGGACATAGTAGTGATGTAGTTGTTGCTAATGGTGGTTTATGCTTAATGTTTTTGTTTGCTAACATCTTATTTCTATTTTTGAATTTTTGTACTGATGACTAAGGCATGGTTTCTTTTTCATGGAATAGGCAGTGAATCCATGGCATTCACCCATCCACAAAAATCTATGGTTTTCCTCATTTTGGGAATAAGAGGTCCCTTTTATTAAATAAACCTTTAATAAATTTGTGACCTTGGTGGTTTCCAGAATTAGGAAGGATTCAAATTTTTGCATAGGATGCTTAATACTCTTTGTACTCTTCTACTTACTTGGGTGCATGAGTGTTTTTATGGATTTCTTACTATTCTGTATCGACCAATAACAAGAAGTTGAATAAGTCTTTGCATGGTGTGGTTCCCATTCAAAAATTTCAAAACAAAAAAACAAATAAAAACAAAAATAAAATAAAAAAACATTATGGAAATTAAAAGCACATCCCTTAGACAAATAAATGGGCTACAAGAACTAGTTATGGGACTAAAAAGACATGTTACCCATGCCTGAAGGTCTCCTCTAACTAAGGCCCTCTCTCACTTCCTACTTCTCTTTTCTTCTCTTTAAGAAATGGTGGTTGTTCTATGGTAGAATTCTTATGTCTTAAGGGGATGGATTGGTCTTGGAGTGGTGATGTGAAATCATTAAAAGTAGTTGGTTTTGGTTTGGACTGAGGATGGATCTTCTCATGTCATTTAAACACAATTCCATAAGGGACTTCTTATGACCTCAATTTGAAATTCTATTCCACCTTCTCCACCATCCATCCATGCTGCCCATAACTCACCCCACTACCGGTGTTCATGTTTTTTTTTGATATGTTTGTCTGACGTACTTGAATTCTTTGGTAGAATTTTCTAGGTTTTGGTCCTTAACTTTCATAAATCATTAATCACATATGGGGTCCATGGACTCCTTAGGTTGAGGTTATGCAAGGGTAAACAAGGCATGTGCCTGCTATGGGGAGGATCCACTTGCATATCTCTTGGTTGGGTTTGTGTATATCCAAATAGATCCCAAGTTTTCATCCACAAGATAGAAGGTCCCATTGAGTCTATGTATGCCCTAGACACTTGAAAGTTGGATCTTGGGATCATGTAGATTTTTGCAGCTTCATCTACTACTATAACTTTGCCCTTACCTCTTTAGGAGGCACATTAGGCTTCTTCTTGCCTTCTACCATTACGATCACTATTTTTCTCTTTGGATTCTTTGACGATCCTTATAGAATTTTGAAATTTTTCATCCAAAAAGTCCCATAATTTATCAACCTTTGCCAAAATATCATAAACAAATTTTTGGATGGACAAGGTTTTCCTATTTAGCACTTCATTGAGCTGTGACTCCTCCTCATCACAAACTTGGACCTCTCATTTCTTGATGGAAGGATCCCTATTATACTCTTTTGCACTCTCCCTTTTTGATAGCTAACCTTCTTCTTTTGCTACTTGCTCAATTAGCCTTTAGATTTGATGAGCTCTCAGTTTAGACAATCTCCCTTTGGCATACACCCCAAGAGTTCTTCTAGTTTCTTCTTTGAGCCCATCTATAATGCGGTGAAGTTATTCCCTTTGAGAATAACCATGGCTTGGACATTGGTGCAAGAGTGAATAGTATCTACCCATGGTGGCATCCAAGAGTTCATGTGTTCCCTATTTCTAGCCTTGGATTTTCCTTCTCAGATTAGACACTCTAGAGTATGTTTGATATTTTTCATTGAATAACACCAACATGGTACTCCATTGGTGGATAGATTCTAACTCCAAGAACCAATACCAACTTCTAGCTTCCTTGATGAGTGTCTTGGGAAAAAGCTTGATTTTCTACCATTCATTTTCTATATTTTGTAAGGCATAGGCATCATGGAAATCTTGTAGATGTGTTTGTGGATCAAGGTTATATCCTCCCTCAAATCTTTGCAGATTGTTCATGTCTAAGCACTTGATCTGACTATGTTTCATATGCATGGTTGGAATTTTAACTACCTTTGTAATGTTGAGCATGCCTTGAGTTGCAAATAGAGGTTTATCATCATCATTTTGTCAATGATGTTGATGATGGTTTTAGCCACCCCTTTGGTCTTGGTGGCCTTCATGGTCATTTTTTCTCATTGATCACCTTCATTGAGATTATTTCATTGGCAGATTCTATGAGAATCATCAAATGAAGAGGAATGTTCAAAATTAGATGAAGAAGATGAAGAGGAAGGGAAACTGGCACCACCACTACAATGTTTGCCATCACTTTTTTGCTTATTACGATTGCCATCTTTGGATCCCTTGCCATTGTGATGCTTGCCTAATTCCCTACCTTGGCTATCATTTTTTCCTAAACCTATTTTATGAATATTAGACTGTAAGTTTAGGTTCACACCCTCATCAGTAATAACAGGGGATGGAAAATATTCATGTTGAGAACCTTCAAAGGAAGGATCCTCATTGTCATCTTAATCTGGTAGGAACAAGGGATTAGTGAAATGTTTCCACTTCTGATGAGTGGCAAGGTACCCCTACACTCAACCATACGAAACGAGCATAGCACACACGATCCGGTTGAACTCCGTAGATGGACTAGTTGTGGCACCTAGAGAGTTATTCTTAGGTCACAGTTCATTGTCTTCCCACCTATAATAGTGTTATATTTGTCACATATGGTTTAGTCTAGATGAGGTGTATGATATGGTCCTAATCTATGCTACTCTTGAAGGTAGTCGAAAATAATATTTAACTAAGCTAAGCTAGGAGGAAAAGGGTAAGAGAATCTAATCTAGCCGTACACATCTTGGACCTCGTGCACGACTACCACTAGGACTACCAAGCGTAGATCCTAGGGACACCACTGGGATTACCAAGCATAGATCCCAAATACGCCACTGGGTTACCAAGCGTAGATCCTAGCTACACCACTAGGCTACCAAGTAGTCACACTTAAATGCTTGTAATCAAGTCATACTCGTTCCATGTTCTAGGAGTTTAAGGGTGAGAGAGAGAAAATATTAAATAACATTAAATAAATAAAAAATTAAATAAATGACAAAGTGAATGCTGCAATGATGAAGTAATCTCGATCTTTATTGCCGATCACATGCGTGTCCAAGTACGGCACACTCGAATAAATACACCATACAATTACATTCACCACATTGCAGGCAGACACGGGAAAAAATCTAACTCTGGAGGGATCAAACTGCCAGAGCTTCACTACTTCTAACTGGGATCCCCAAACAAGGGAGAGCTACGTCTTCTTTATAGATATGACGGTAGACTGCGATATCGCGTACGTGATATGGTAGGGAAGATGCGATATCACATACATGATATCATGGGGGATGCGATATCGCGGCCTATGCGAATCGCATCTCATCAACTTCGTAACTTCATGGAGCTTCTCTTAACGTCGATCTCACTTATGTTGTATTTCAATGGGATAGTAGTTCGAACTATCATAACCATCCATAATGTATTGTTCATGAAGATTTGCAATGTCAAACTTCTTGAGGGTTTGAAACAACATTCTAGGCATAGAACGATTGAGGGGCAAGATAATTTTGCCCTCCATATCACACCATCGCAACTATTCATCCTGATGTAGGATGAAAGCAAAATCTAGTACATACTCATCTAGATGAGTATATACCACTTTACACTCTTGTGGGATTGGTGGTTTGACATCTTCATGCTTGTGAGAAGAAGAAGAAATTTTTCAAAACAAATTAAAATTATTAGTGTGTTTTTATAATTCTATGTATAGTGGAAATGATATTGACCTTGAGGTTCGTACAAAAATATTAATGGTATTCATTTAAACCTAAATAGCACATGTTTCAACAAACAAAGTCCTTGGCAACGACACCAATGATGAGTAGCAAGGTACCCCTATGCCCAACCATACAAATCACAAAGTGTTCATGCATGGTCCAGTCGAATTCTATGAAATTTATCATTTTTAGTGCACTAGCCTTCTAGGAAGTGAATATTACCTTAAGGTCAATCATTGTCTTCCAAATTATACTTGTGATGTACACTGGCACAGTTAACTGTAATTGAGGTATCTGATTTTTATCATTTTGTATTTTATGGTTTGGTATTCAAAGGGAGATAAAAGTGATTGGATTAATGCATTTAAATTAACTAATTAAGTAGTGTCTAACTAGTGCCAACATAAGCATTCGATCCCACTTTCCACACATCCTGAACCCATGCATCCATTGCTGGGTTACCAACCATTACACTACTAGGCATACGAAGAAATAATGCTACTAGGATTACCAAGCAAATAAGTGGTCATAGTTATGTGTTTAATCTATCTTGCTTAATTGCTTCATTAATTTAATTACTGGAAAACATTTAATACATAATTGAAAATATATAATAAATAATTAAAAACATTAAATGCATAAATAAAATATTTAATATATCCAAAATGCTACAAGGTTTATCAGAAAGTTCATCTTTATTGCTGCACAGACTATCGTGCTCAAGTAAAATAATGCTCAAATAAAGATCTATACACTCAATGACTCCTACTACGGGCACTTGGGAGGAAAATTATAACTTTCAAATGGAAAAACTACAAGAGCTTCACTACAATTAAAATCTCTATTGCCAAAAATGTAACTAGTAGGTGTGTATTTATAGCCAAAAATAGACATTGCATTGATGGGGCTTCATCGATGCATGATATGATGCATTGACAAGGCCTCCTCCATGAGGCCCAGTCAATGAGGCCTTGTCGACATAGCCAACCAAACTATGACTCATGAATACCCTAGCATGTCCTTACCCATTTTCCTTAACAACTAAGCCTTGTAACTACTACATAGTGCTTCTAGGAAATGTCCAGGCATCTACAAAAATCTAAGAAAAACTCATTTATGAGATTTAACAAGGTTCTAAAATTGACTATCAACTTGATGGTAGTCCTTCTTGTTTTTTTATCTAGGCTTGGGGAGTGGCTTTGGCAAAGTTATTGCTTATGTCATTATTGTAAAATAAGATTAATATTTAATTTATCATAAATTGTTTTAGTTTATAGAAAATTAAAGGTTTTAATATAGATATGGTTAATCACTTGATGTGTTAAGGCTTTCGTTTTAGATAATAGTTAATGCTTTTCACAACTTAGATATGAAATTTTTTATCTTTTAGAAATCCATAAGAGACAATGTAAATATAGCTAATAGATTATATATATATTATATATAAGGTGGCCAAGAGAACATGGCCTAAAATGTTGATAGAGGTTTAACTTCTCAATAATCAATAAAATGCTTAAAGGATGACTAACTAGGCATTTTTTTCTCTTTAAAGAAAATGCTAGATAAAGGATATTTAACAAGAACAGACTACCAGAACCCCATATACCACCATCTACTCATTTCCATCCTTCATTTCTGATGAGTGGCGAGGTACCCCTACACTCAACCATACAAATACGAGCGTGCATGCACAATCCGGTCGAACTCCGCAGACTAAATGCCTTAACGCCACAAGAAACACTTGGGGTTAATCGTTCGTTGTCTTCCCAGGCTTGCTTGTATGTGTCACGGTGTATGGTTAAGCAAGTATGAGGTATGTGATTTTTTTGGTATTTTTCAGTTTATCTCCTAAGCTATGAGGGAAAGGGTTGAGAAACTAACTAACTCTAACTAATGTCCTAAGTCTAAATTAACTAGCGTCAGCATCCGTTCCCACTTACCGGACACACCCTGAACTATGCAACTGTGGTTACCAAACGCTAATTGTTACTGGGATCACCACACGTAACGAAAGTGCTCGAAGTGGTTGTACTGAGGAACCTATTTAGCCTAAGTGTGATAAGCAACCGATTCCTTGGCTAGCCGTACACACCCGTGGATGCTCGTAGCCAAGTCGTACTTATCACACGTTCTAGCCTAGCGATGAGCAGCCGATTCCTTAACTAGCCGTACACATTGGACTACTACTGGGATTACCAAGCGCAGATCCTGGAATACGCTACTGGGTTACCAAGCAGCCAATGCTTGTAGTTAAGTTGTACTCACGCATTGCGACGAGCAGCCGATTCCTTGATTATCCGTACACATCCGTAGATGCTCGTAATCAAGTCGTACTTGTGTGCACTAGGAAAGAAATAAATAAATAACAATAAATAAAACCATGTACTGTAAGGTTTATCCAATCAAGTTCATCTTTATTTCCGTACACAACTTATGTTTAGGTTACAAAGTTGCTCGAATAAAGAGCCGTTCACTCTAGGACTCCTACTGCGGGCACATGGGAAAAATTCTAACTCTGGAGGGATCAAACTGCTAGAGCTTCGCTACTTCTAGCCAGGATTGGGAAATGAAGGAAGTGCTGCCTCTTATTTATAGATATGGCGGTGGACCGCGATATCGGGTACACGATATTGCAGGGTACACGATATCGCAGGGAAAGATGCGATATCGCATGGGATGCGATATCGCGGCGGCCTCGATATCGCATACGCGATATGGTGGCACTATGCATGTCGTGTCTCATCATACCCCCATGACTGAATGAAAACTCATCCTTGAGTTCCTTACAATGATATCAGGTAGGTATGAGATTATTGAGGGAAATGGAACTAATGGGATGACATGTGAACGGGTCTTTATTACAAGACTTAACAAAATTGGTGTTCATGACAACAAGGGTGAACACCTTATTACAATGACATCAGGCCACATTTGGTAGCTGAGAGAAAAGAGGAGAGAGAATAGAAGAGGAGAAGAGAGAAGAGTCTTGTTACTGCCAATGCCTAGATTGTGCCTTCTGTTGTCCATCCGTAAATGCATTATCAATCCTGCTCCTGGCACAGCTGCTTTAGTGCTACGCCATTCCAAGTGTTTGCACCAGATCCATTCCGTTGTTGTATGATTGTCATCTGCACACACAACACAATCATATATTAGCAAGGGTAATTGAATCATTAAGTAAATAATACCTTGATTCGGTTCAGGTCCATTGGCTAGGTTGTGGTATGGCTGATATGGATTTGGGAAAATGTGGATGATGACTACTGAAGGTATAGGGGTTAGGAAGAAAAACGAAAAAAGTCCGAGGCTTAGGAGAAAAATTGGAAAAGCAGGCCCCGTACCCCCATGACTAATCGCAAACCTCCGGTAGCGTGAGAATGAAGAAGGAAAAGGAGTAAGAAATATAGGTGAAAAGGGACAACTATGGCATCAGTGAAGTGGATGTCAAGATGGAAATGAACAAAACTGAAAATTAATTGCAAAAATGTTAAGGAAAAGAAGTTAACTAATATTCCAAATAGGATTGTTAGTGGGTCCTCCCCAAAGCAGGCTCGTGCCCTTAATGCCCTGAAAATCCCACATTCAAAGAGTCCGTAGGCTCAGGGAATTTCCTTTGGAACAAGATTTAAAGTCTTAACCGTAAGAATTTACCAAAAAGAAAACAATGCATCAACCAAAATAGACACTAATGATACAATCGGCAATGAGGTGAACAATGGAGAGAAGGATGGGAAGAAGAGAAGTGGAATGGAATCCCAAGAACAAGGTGGTGTACAGCCCCTTGTGTGGTTTATGATTAATGTGACTTGGTGAATCTCATTCCAACTCTGGCTCAAACCAACCACTTCCAGTGACTTCGCATCAATGCATTTGGCTAAATCATCCACTTGGATAACAAGGATGCATCTTCAAAGAGCCACCACCATTCCGACGAAATAAAGGAGAGAATGGGAAGAGAGAAGGTCCTTAGTTAGAGGGAACACTTTGGTTCCATAACCAGTGCTTGCAGTCCAAATTTTATTTCGTCTAAGAAGTGTGCGTTGAATCCTCACTTTGGTTTTTTTTTGTGTTTTTTGTTTTTATGCGTGGGGACCACACCATGCAAAGACTTCTTATTTTTATTGTCTCAGCTTCCGAAGAATGGGTAACATCGGAACAGTAAGAAAACTCAAGAAGAAAACAACCAAGCACCCAAGTGAATGACCAACACAAGAGCACCAAGTTCCCTTGAAGTCACACCCTTTGCAATCCTTGAGTCCTTCCTTAGTTTGAGAAATGCCCAGTCACCGGTTCATTAAAGTTCTTATTAGAAAAGGGAATTGTACATTTCCAAGCCAAGGGAAACCATAGAATGTGATGGATGGATGGATGAAGTGATCTCATTACCTACCACATCAGAAGAGACATACCTTAGTATCAACATTGTAACTTAAAGGTAAAAACCAAACATTAGCAATTAATGGAAAACAGTTCATCCCATCGGTTTGAACACTTATTGGGTGACGAACTTACAAGGTGGGTGACACACACACACACACACACACACACACACACACACACACACACACACACACACACACACACACACACACACAAACCAGAAAAGTATAACGATGGTGTAAAACAAAAATGAGAAAATTTAAAGAAAGTTGTAAAACAAAAATTAGAAAAGTTTCTCCACATGTTTTTTCCTTTATCACTACTTTGGTCATCCTTAGACTCCTCTACTATTTTCAAGACTATTTCTATTCGTGAGTTTAAGGAATCCCACATTTGGTCTACCTTAGCCGATACCTCAGTTGTTAACTTTTGGATCGGCACGGTTTTCTGGTTCACCAACTCTTCGAGTGGTGACTCATCCTCCTCATCACAGAATTTCACTCCCTTCTTGCGAAGAGAGGGATCGCGGTTGTATTCTTCCACACTTTCTCTCTTCCATAGCTCACCCTCTTCTTGCACTACTTGTTGCAACAAGCTTTCAACTTCATGGGCTCTTAGTTGGGAGAGTCTCCCTTGGGCGTAAGTCCCAAGAGTTCTTCTCGTTTCATTTCTTAGCCCATCCACGATGTGGCGAAGTTGATCCTGCTTAGTGTACCCATGGCTCAGGCAACGATGTAGCAGTGTATAGTAATGGGCCATGGCAGCATCCAAGGGTTCATGAGTACCTTGTTTCCAGTTTTGGACACTCTGGAGTACGTTTGATATTTGTTGTTGAACAATTCGAGCATCGTACTCCACCTTCTGATGGTTTCCGGTTCAAGGGACCGGTACTAGCTCTCTGCTTCTTTGGTGAGTGTCCTTGGAAACAACTTAAGCTTCTGCCACTCACTATCAATATTCTGCAAGGCACATGCATCGTGGAATGCCTGCAAATGATTTTGCAGATAACATTGTATCCCCCTTCAAATCGTGGGATATTGTTCATGTCTAATCGCTTGATCCGACTATCCTTTAAATGCCTTGTGGGAATCCTAACTGCCTCTGTTATGTCAAGCATACTTCGGGTTGCGAGTAGGGGTTCATCATGATCATCTCTTTCATGATGTCTATGATGTCTATGTGGTGGTTCCCTACTCTCCCTACATTCTTACCCTTTTCCTAACTCCTCTCGACCTTCTTGTCGAGGCATTTCATTTTCCTTTTTACTTTTACTCTCTCCGTTATGCTCACGATGGTTGCACCCAGATGTGGAAGGAGAGTGTGAATGGTGAGATGAAGGAGAAGAGGAAGGGGATCCATCACC
>MNCI01002245.1:1742-32688 GCA_015680685.1 Gnetum montanum
TGAAGATGGGCTCTTTTCCCTGAAGTCTCAATGATCGGCGCAATGGCCCTTGAGATCCTGTTGCGCTAGGAGCTGGTCTGGCGACCACGATAGGGTTCACAGATGTGGCACCCAAATCGGCAGGGACCATGGTGGTTGTGGTTGTATAAAAGGAATCCATTGATTAATGAGATTGACAGTGACTGGTAATCGGATCTAAGAAATGGCTGGCAATAAGATCACAAATAGGCTTTCTACCCTGTAGGACTCCAAAGGAATCGTTGCTGAGACCGATCTACACCACACGATTTGCCATAAACTTCCTTAGAGGTATTACACCTACGGTTTAGGGTATGGATCGCTAACAAGGCTACTCGAAATATTTGGATCGGAACCTAAGAGGCCCTCCTTCTAGCGCCAAAAAACTGTAACGACGGAAAACATCGGCAGCTGGAAAATACCGAACAAATTCCGTGTAAACAGTTTTAACCACGGATCCGCGCGAGGGCTATGCTAGAAAAACAAATCCGCGGCACCCTAAACGGTCTTGTCGATTAGACAGGGACTTACTAATCAGTAAACCGATGAATATCTCGTGAAACGATCTGATTCGAGGAATCGCAAAAACGAGTGGAAAACGATGTAGATGAATTGCAACGATGATAACGCTAAACACGATAAGAGGAGGCTGACATAAGAGAAACACGTAGTTTCAAGATCTGTGCTTTGCCTTGAAAGATGTATATTTTATATATTTCGTTACACTGGGGAGACCCCGATTACTGGATGTAAAGCAAGCACAAAACCACAAGAAAACTGTCCAAATAGAAGTCCGATCTACCTCGTAGGCTAAAGCTGGGATGCAAGGAAGGTCAAGCTCTGACGTCTACCGATCAACTGTTTCTGACCAATAGAGTCTTCCCCAGTAGAACGATTACTCCTGTTGCCGGTGCTCGAAGCAAACTGTGCTCTATTTCTGCTGTAAGGTGATTCTGTCAACAATTTCCAAAGCGCTGCTCTCTGTATCTCTGCTCAAAAGTGATCAGTGCTCTAGTGCTCAGAAAAATGCCTTTGCTTCTTTTATTTTCCAACCCTTGTATCTTTGTCAACTGGGGTATTTATAGGCTGTGACGTCGTGTGGAAAAGGTGCAACCCTGATGACGTGTGCCCCGAATGTTTTGGGTACTGTTGACTTGACCATTTTTGCGTCAAACTTCATGACTACGCACAATACGCTCGTTTGCATATTGTGTGTGTGAAGAAGAGATACGCGTCGGGCATGTCTCAACTATCTTTGGGTTATATTACGCTCATTCACGCTGTGTTGTGTGTATGAGCGTAACGTAACATGGGAACAATGGATTCAAGCTGTTTTACACTCGCTTACGCAGCTGCGCGTAACGAAGCGTAAAAAAATGTTTAGCTTGGCGATGCAATACGCTGCGATACGCTACGTTGCGTGATGAGCGTATGATGAGCAATCGCACTTTCTTGGACTTTGCCTTTGACTGTTTTGGAGCTCATTACGCTGCCGTGCATAATAGAGCGTAAACCTGGCCTTGAACAAAAGACTTAGCAAAATACACAAGGAGTCGCATATTACGCTACTCAAGCTACTCCCTATGCCAAAGTAACTATCCTCCTGATGTCGGACTATGTTTAAGAAAAATCACGCTAAGCGCCATTACGCTACGTCGCGTGATATAACGTAAACAGAAAAAGCGTAGAAAGCATAGAAAGATTAGGAATCTGCACAGGAAGTCGAAGACTTGATGCTACGCGCCTCTTGGTGTTGCTCTGTCTTATCCTCCCTTCTGGAATTCTGACATGCGCCCTTGCCTGAATTGCAAATCTTTGCCTGAGGCCGAATCGTAATTTTCATGGTGTTTCACTAGCTACGCAAACAGCGTACCCTATAGCACAATCGACCATAGTCGCCCCGTTGCACCACCTGCCGAGTGATGGATGAAACAGGGGGTACCGCCTACAGGGACAGTTTCGACTACATAGCTCATAGGACATGCTGCTGCCCCTATCCTGCCACCCATCATGGCTCCCCTGCTATTCCACAACCAACCTCTTCGTCCTCAAGTCTAGACCAAGCCTTCCATCTTATCCAAACCCTTATCGAGGAGGTTAAACGCCTCAAGGCTGCTGGTTCTAATACAGTACAGGTCATGGATTTCTACCATGACGATCCTATCAGTCCAACAGTACCCATCTTGTCATTACCTCCTAGGATTCCACTCCCCCATTTTACAAAATACAATGGGGAAGGTGATCCCAATGCTCATCTAGTTACCTTCAGGTCAGAGTCATTGTTGCTATAGCAATGGCCACATACCATCATCCATGTCTTTGCTATGTCCCTAATGGGTAAAGCTTTAGATTGGTATCGTGCAGTTCCACGCTCTTCCATCTCAACCTTGGAAGATCTGTTGACTCAGTTCGTGACTCGTTTCAAATACAACTTGAAACTAGAAATTATGCTAAACCAGTTAATGAGAGTTAAGCAAGATCCACTCAAGCCAGTCCAAAAGTTTATATAGCAATGGAGTGCCATCTTGAATGAAATTCGTGAACCCATCGTGGAGGACCATCTGTTGGCAATCTTCAAGGGGGCAGTTAAAGACTTTATTAAGTCTAAACTATATTATCTTGCTCCCCGCTCCCTCAGCCAATCCTTCGCTCAGACTAAGAGCATTCAAGACGTGGTAGAGGCTAGCAAAGACCCAACATATGTGGTCTATAAAATTACCCACAACAAGAGAAAAGAAAAGGGCAAAGCTGCAACAACAACAGTAGCAGCCGTGGCCGAAGGGGCCAAAAAGAAAAATAACAACAAGAAGGTATTTACAGCACCTGCTGAGGCCACAACTAACTTAAACAATGTTGATTAGGAAATAGCACTCACCCTTGAGGCATCCCCATAGCCAAATCCTAATTTTGAGTGTAAAGATTGCTCAAAATACATAGCTCTACCTGTAAAGCCTTCAGAACTTCTGAAGCAACTACTGGGAACTGGTGACATTCAACACAAGAAGGTATCTGATGAGGGTCTAAAATTCCACAGACGGCATTGTGACCTACTCAAGAACCCCTCCTTGGCCCTACCTAACGAACCACCAGTCCCCAAGAACTCTAGGCTGGATCATTTTTGCGACTACCACCAACTGTGTGGTCATGACACGGATTACTACTGTGCATTGAAAGATGATATTCAACACATGATCGACTAAGGTAAGTTGATCCTAGATAGTAGTAGTCCGCTTCATCTAGAAAACCATTCCATGCATGTGTACCAAGACTTGTTAAATGCAAATAACACAAGGTACACTATCAACGTAGTGGGTACGAAAGGTGATGGCTAGGCACAACCAAAGCAACCCTTTGTGTTGCATGTGCCTCCTCACGCACCTTAGACAACAAGCTTATCAACATCAATGGATGCATCTCAGTGACAACCTTTTGTCCTCTGAGTCTCATCTCGGACCTTTGTTCCATAGTCGACTATCGATAAATCTGTAGCCCAGCCCGTGCCCACACCTAGGGCACCCTTTGTCATCGGGTACCAAAGCCTTCAATTGCTTCTGCTACGTAGGGGAAAGTCTCTAAGTTAACGCCCCAACCACAACCTACTAAGAAAAGAGAAGGGTGTATGACAGATAACACAACTAAGAACCATCTTATGTTGGGGTTTCCTAAGCCTACACCCCTCGCCTCGGTACCCTTGGCCCCACCTTCCTCTAAAAAAGACAACATTACGCAGATGCAACCATCTTCTCCCTACCCAAGAAAACACAATCCTCAACCAGAAATCATTCCTCCCCGAGAGATCCATCTCCTGGGATGAATGGAAGAAGAGAATGACAACAAACAACTAGATCGTGAGCATGATCTCCTTGATGCTTTTAAATAAGTTAAGTAGGCTCTCAAACAGAAAAATACAATGCTTAGCCTCTATGACTTGTTGATGACATTACAAAAGCATCGTGAAGCCATGGTTCGCATGTTAGCATCCATACTCGTGGATGAGAGCTTGCCAGTAGATGAAGAAGCAATCCATTCGATTATGCTTCCCCTTGCTGCTGAACAACCATGGCCTTCCCAACTCGCATTTCATGAAGAGTCCATTAAGGATGACCTAGAAAAGGTTCAAGTGACAATAGCATCCATGTTCATCACTATCCGGGTCAGCCAGTACAGAATCCGGAGAGTACATGTAGATGATGGGGCCATTGTCAATGTCATTCCATTCTCCATAGTGGACAAACTGGGTTTGCTTGACCAGATCAATCCCACGACAACATCATGTTTGAAGTCATTTAACAGGGCATGAGTGCAAGTTAAGGGAATGATGCACATCAACTTTGTAGCAAGGGATCAATTCCTGAAAAATGCAGTGTTCATCATCGTTGAGGAGATGGCTGGATTTAACCTAATCTTAGGGAGGTCTTGGTTGGCTCAATTAAGGGTCGTCTCATCACCCATTCACCAAGAAATACACTTTGCTCTATGCGAGAGGGGAAGTGATAATCCACGGTGATAAGATGACTCCTCAAGCTATCAACAACGTGAAGATGGAATAAGGTTCGAAGATTGAAATCCCCAAAGATAAGACCCTTGTCCCAACAGTTGAATAGGCTGACACAGTGGTCGATGAAAGCTTGACTTGGGCTGAACTACCCTTCCAGGGAGGAGATGGTAGCATAGAGGAGTGCTGTAACAAGCCTCCTCCTCCATACGCATCGCCAAACCTTAGAATGATTAAGAAGCAGCTATGAAATTAATGAACAAATACATCAGCATAACATGTTATGTCGGTCCACATTACTTACTGTTACGCTGTTTACATTCTTTATCATTTCAAGTTACATTGTCTATTATTATGCTTCTTAAATTGTTACTGGCCTGAAATGGCCTTAAACTAGTTACGATCCACTATGGCCTAAAACTGGCAATTTTGTTTATTTTTTTTCATGTACGATGGCCTGGCCCGAAATGGCCTTAAACTATTAGTGGCCCGCAGTGGCCTAAAACGTGTAACCTTTCTAACGATACACTTCCTTCATAAACATCAAAAATTAAAAATTTTATTTTACAATCACATTGATCAAAGAACGTTATCCTTTATTCCCTTTCATTACAACAAAATGTTTGGCCAATATTGCCACTCTACACATCCCCTTTGTTACAACCTCCATTTGCGTCATTTAACTCCACCTCTGCCTCATGAGGATCATCCTCATAAGGATATTCTTCACGTGATGTCTCTTCGTGGGGGCGATCCTCTCTATAGGGCTCCTTCTCATGGGGACTCTCTTCTTGAGGACCATCATCTCCATGGGGCTCCTCTTCATGAGGACCCTCTTTGTGTTGATCCTACAATTTGACATGAAAGAAATGTTAACGTCGCCATCAAAATCACACATAAAAATAATACAACATTCGCATAGCTTACCTATGATGGTCTTACGTTGACCACGAAAGGAATTTGTTCCAAGCTGACTAACAGGCGTCGCATAATCTCGTCCTCAGTGAGCTTGGCCTAAACACCATATCCTAGATTAGTTCCAGCCTTTACCTTTCCTTTTTCCATAGGAGTCCACTAGGGCAGTTCAAGAAAGAAGGAAGGGATAGTAGTCTTCCTGCCAGGGAGGGTTATCTCTCTCTCAGGGGAGGCACTCATTGTCACTTGCTCCTAAAACTTTTCATATGCTCCAGAAGCATCGATGATATCGAGGAATAGCTGGAGGGACCATGCTTCAACCATGGAATCTCTGTAATGTTGGCGGTAGGTAGCACATTCTTGCTTATACATGTGCTTATGATTTTTCTGTGCCTGCTCCCATTCTTGGACCCTTGCGCTAAAATCCTTCTAGTCTTGGTTCTTCTGGGCTAGGAGATCCATTTGCATCTGTTGCTTAATGAGCTCATGGCTAGCTTGGACATTTTTCCTAATGACCGTCCAATAACGGGGTTAGTCAATCACAGCTATCCACCAATTCTCATCATTGGTATCTCGAGCTTGGAAAATTTTTTTTAGGACTCAAGGTCCTTAACCCTAGTAGTTAAGGTCGTTTTCTCTTTTTCTGCTTTTTGCAACCTCTTCTAGAGATCTTCGTTGATGTTCTGACACTCCCATAGAGAACGGGTTGAGTGCAATGCACATTTATGCATCTCATCATAAAGGCCACGTAGCACCTCAGTCACGTCTGGTGAGGGTTCAGGGGCAGCGTCTATGTCAACAAGCTCTTTGGGATCCTATTTGAGACGAGATCTTGTAACATGAAAAATAACAGTTAGATGCAACAGACTAACGTAATGTCACAATTTCAACAATTCTTGCATAACAATAGTGACATACCAATCTCAGGATCGATTCACTCCAAGTGACCAATCACATCGTTCACAATGCCCTCCATAAAGGTGAATTTGTCAGGAGCCTCACTCTAATGCTGAGTAGGGGTTGCTGATGAAGGTACACCACTGTTATCAAAAGTGCCTATTACACAAACAAAATGAGTTAAACATAGCATAGTAGACAAAAGTAATTGAGATGTTACAACAACACAAAGCTCCAATTCAACAAACCCTCAGGGGTGATAGCGGGAGGATTGCCCTTGGAGGAAAGGTCAAACTCACCAGCGACAAACCGCTTCTCCTTTTCTAGCTCATCCAAAAGGACCTCAGCGTCCTCTACATCTATCTTCCCTTTAGGCACAGGAGCCTATGTTCTACTTACGTTGTTAACATGGGCCTCCTTTTTCAAAACAGTGGTCCCTTCCCCATGCTGCAAGACTATGGCCTTCGTTTCAGGGGTCAGTTCCTCTACATCTTTCCCTTTTTCTGTCAAACACATCACAATTAACAAAAAAACCTTACTCACTTCTCACAATTAACAACGTCTATACGTAGCATAACATACATAAACTAACCAAGCATGCCTCTACTTACCAGCTAAGGGATGGCTCCTATGAAACTTAATCCATAGTTTCCTTCCTTCTTCACCAATCAGGCCAGGAGACTCCACAGCTGGATGACACTTTTTCTGCTAAATCGATGAAGCTAGTATTTCTGTTGCCAAACATTTTTCCCTCGACGCACTGTTGATGTAAGAAGGGGGTGTCCCACCCATGTTGTCTTGGCCTCAGACGGGAGGCACCACCTGATCCCTAGTCGTTAGTGAAAATGACTCCTCGATACCTTCAGGAGAATCTTGGGATCGAACGGTGTTGAAGACCTGAGAAATCCATGATTTGGAGATTTGGTTACGATCCTGCTGCACCTAGACTCCATCCCTGCAAACCACCAAGAATTCAGCAAAACACTGCAAACAAGCTATGAAGAAGGTAAAATGCATGTTGAAACGAGACTCAAGCTTCTTATAAAGCTTGATCATTTCAGCCTGTAGGCCTTCAGCAAGGTGCTTGGCCCAATTATACCATGTCCCCTCCTCCATAACCTCCCGCATGATCTAAGCCTACTCTATGCTAAGGATTCTTCCTTGGGAGAGTAGCTTGGGGAAAGCATGAGCTTGGAAGAGGGGATAAATGGTGTTAGCCACCTCCAGCTTGATTTTATCAGTGTAGATGTCTTTTGGTTCTTTTTTAACCCCTAACCACTCCTCTATGTCCTTCTAATGCTTAGAACCTTTCTTTGATCTTTCTTCTACTAAGAGACCATCAGAAGGAATGCCAAAAAAGTCAACGAATAGTTGACCGTTAATATCAAAACTCGCGCACATTACGCACGTGCATGTAAAGATGCTCGGCTTCTTCATTGAAGGAGTCTAGTAGGGCCAACATTTCAACTACTGTGACATCAAGGATCACAGTTAGAAATAGCTCCATCAGTCTAGCTTCCTAGAGGTTATTAGTTATGGTAGCTGGGGCTACTCCGTGACAAAGCCAATGTTGCGCTTTATTTATGCCACCATAACAGAAAAAGATACTGGCCACCTCACACCCAGAAGCTATCATCGTGACCTCCTGTGATTCTTTAACTATAAACATAAAAAAAGTTAGGCAAAACAAGAAAATAATAAAATCTCATACACTGTTCTTATTCCGTAGGATCACACAGTTGATTAGCGTAACATAACTTACTGCGTCCAAAGGGCAAAGGAAACGGTGGGATGCTCTCCTACACGTCGTCAACGATGATAAGATGATCCAAAGTCTACTCCTTATCCAACCATCCAGAGTCTTTACACTTGGCAAAGAATTTGGCATACTGGATAGGGTAGTGTTGGATTTCAAATCCTAGTTATCCTAGGACACCAACACACACATTGTTGATGGAAGTGAATTCCTTTATGGTTGTTTCGGCCATAGATAACATGTCCGTATCACCTTGGAGACCATTCGCATCGATAAAAAACCTATGCCACAAAATGTAAATAATTTTTTATACCTGACACAAAATCAAAAAACAGTTAGCACATCATAATACCTTGAAAGTACTTACTCGCCAGCATAGTACTTGAGGCCAGGTGGGTTCTGAAAATAGGTCGTGAGATGACGAGCTACAAATAGCGTGTTGTAGGCATGATAAAAGTTAAACCTAGGCATCTCCTAGATCCAAGATAAGTGCCTCAAACCCTTAACGCGCTATTTGCGATCCCTCCCACCTATGACCTCGATTGACCTGTCCACTAGGAACGTTAAAATACTTTGTGACAATCTAACCAGCAGCGTTTCTAGGATGATGTTGGCCATTTCAGTCGACAGATGTGACCAAATAATCACGCTAAAGTTACGTAACAAAAATTGTAGAAACTCCCATGCGCTCTTCCAGAATCAAACTGCCTCTCCCCCTACACAAGCATGGGGAGGAGAAACGTTGGCCATGGGAACATTTAGACAACATAGAACACAATGTCCAGAACGATCAAGATGGGTCTTAGCATGACCCTTTACAATAAAACACACTACCATTAGAAAAGTAGTTTAGACATACCAAAAACGCAACAACAAATAAAAAAAAAGTTCATAAGAATCCATTACACAACGTTGAGGTTCTCGTTATCTTGACTCCTAGAAAATCACATGTTACGCTAGAAATGCATTACCAAAACTGCCCAAACCCTTGCGATGGTGCAAGGTCTTTCTCTGACAACGGCGATAAAGGTAACATCACATATTGCCTTAGCGTAACACACAATCATTATGGGCAAGGCAACGAAACCCCGCTTGCGCTATGCCAAGGTACAACAGGTAGACTCTTGACCAGTTAAGTGTTGTGTTTGTACAATATTACCCAAGATCACTGAAACCCTTTCGACGATGTAAGGTCTGTCTCTGACAACGATGATAAGGGTAATATTATAAACTCCAATAGCATAACTAGCATAGACAGGTATCGATACCCAACACAGTGTACATCTTTGGAACAAATACAATTACAACACCATGATAGCGAAAACAACAATCATACAAGGAAGGTGAAGAACGACTTATTAGGCGAGTGGAGTAGCCTCCTAAGTTTTGATTTGTGCCTTTGAAATTCACCTCAAGCTTTCCTGTACTTCATCGATCCTAGCCAACTTGGCATGCTTGCATTCAGTCTTCGGTGCCATTGTTACGCCTGAATAACCTTTACAAAATCGTCTACTTACTCTTTCTCTCTACTTTAGCCTAACTCAACCTCACTACGTTTACAGTTTACTTTGAGGAAAAACCATCTACTTATAAACGTGATGGTGAAAAATTGTTGTTTTCATGTTTGATCAACACAGAAATTTCCCAAAATGCAAGGATGTCAATTCGACATGAAACATGAAGATCGCACCATTAATCTTGTAGATATCGCACTGATGGCTGTCCGAAAAGACCCTAAACTAATGCATAGTTTATTGTCTCGTAATCTGGTCGCATTAACTATGGTCTATAAAAAAAACACCTAAATTAGTTATTTTTCCATGATAGAGACACCATGTTATACTTTTCATCATAGTCCGCGGACATCTTACGCTAGCACCTAAGAAACCTAGCTTGCTATTTTCTTACAAATTGTGTATATTATAACGGTTCGCTAAGACCTTAAATTGGCAGCCTTTTTTGACACGTATACCTAAAGTCCTGTATTATGTAATAACTTCCGTTCTTGGTGATTTTGTAGGTCAGTTCGCAAATGGATGAAGCTTTTCTTGCACCCCTAGCCCTAACAGGTCCATATGCGGAAACTTTTAAATAGACTAATCTTGCAATGATAGGAACCGACACCCTCTCCTATGACATAACCATAGCAGCCTCAGAAGTATTCCCAGACTGGCCAAAACATTTGGCCCGAACCCTAGATCTGGAGTCTGGTGATGTGATCTTGGATTCTCTCATTGAGGTCTCTATGGTTACGCAAAAAAGAGAAAGCAAAATTTTGAAGGTTAGTTCCGTCATTGACGAACAAATGCAGAGCAACATATCTCGAGTGCTTCAAGATAACATTGCAGTGTTCGCATGGTCGTACGAAGACATGCCAGGTTTAGACCAGCGACTAATACAACACAACATTGTATTAGACCTAAATATCAAAGTGGTTAGACAGAAAGCACAGAAGATTAAGCCTGAAATCACGTTGGCAGTGCGTGATGAAATCACTAAGCTATATCAAGTTGGTTTCATCCACATGGTTGATTATTCAGATTGGGTGTCAAACATTGTTGTTGTTTCTAAGAAAATGAGAGGAATAGGCATCTGTATAGACTTTCACGATCTGAACAAGGCAACGATTAAAGACAATTTCCCATTACCGAGTATTAACCAACTTATCGATACAATAGCTGGACACACTTTACTATCCTTTATGGATGGGTTTTTGGGATATAATAAAATCCGTATCAACCCAGAACATCAACTGATTACTACTTTCATGACCCCCTAGGGAACTTTCTATTATACCATGATGTTTTTCAGGCTAAAAAATGGTTGAGCAACTTATCAACATGCCATGACATATATATTTAGCGATTACCTCTTAGAGAGATTGAAAGACTACATAGACGACATAGCTGTTAAATCTGGGAAGTCATAAGATCACCCAGAGGACCTAAAGTTAATCCTTAAACAATGTCTCAGGCACGACCTACGGCTGAACCCAAAAAATTGTGTATTCAGAGTCAAAACTGGACGCATGTTGGGGCTTGTGGTTTTGAAGGCTGGCATACGAGTCGACCCCAACAAGGTTAAGGCCATTGTTAACCTAGCACCACCTACAAACCTCAAAGAACTGCATGGGTTGCAAGGTAGGTTATAGTTTATCAGGAGGTTCATCTCGAAGCTGATAGACAAATTACACCTTATGCAACATCTGCTCAAGAAGGGGGTGAACTTCAAGTGGACCGAAGACTGCCAACATGCTTTTGATGACCTAAAGAAAGAGCTACTATATTTGCCAATGGTTTTCCCACCACAAAGGCATCAAACTTTCTACATCTACCTGGCAAGTTCAGATGTGTCCATAGCTGCATTGTTGTGTCAAAAGAGGGACGACGGGTCAGAAATCCCTATCTATTATCTAAGTCACGCTCTATTTGCATATGAAACGAGGTACAATGAAGTAGAGCATAAATGTTTGGCATTGGTTTTTGCACTCAAAAAATGTAGACATTATCTTTTCTGTAGCCAAGTTAACATAATTTGCAAGAACAACATTTTGCGGGTCATCACAAACAATTTATACAAGAGTAGTAGGATAGCTCGCTAGAAAGCCATCACAGTAGAATTTGGCTTGCACTATGTTGGCCAATCTTCCACGAAAGGCTAAGCAATAGTTGACCAGCTCATAACATCACCTATTAATGATTAGGCAATGATAGAGCCTGAGTTTCCAGATGAACATGTACATAGTGTAAGCCCTATACCAGCAGGCCTTGAAGCAACATTACACTTTGATGGAGCTTCGACTACTAGAGGCAACAGTGTTGTCGCCGTCATCACGCTTTTCCTTGAGGATGTTTGCCCATTGGCTTACCACCTAGCGTTTCCTTGTATGAACAATATGGCAGAATACGAGGGGCTTCTCAAGGGACTATTAGCAACTAGAGAATTGAATGTCTAACACCTGGTAATCCGAGGTGATTCGATGCTCATTGTCAATCAAATCATAGAAGTCTACGCCTGCAAAGGTGTGCATTTACAACCCTATTGCAATATGGATAAATATCTTCTAAAATAATTTACAATGATTGATGTTCGACACGTGCCACGTAGTGAAAACACCGTAGTTGATGCACTAGCTACGCTAGCTTTAAACGTGCCACGACATTTGTTCACCACCTTGTTCACTTTAATGATGGAATGTACAGACCCTATCATCCAGTGCAAATCTCTTTCTTAAGTGTAGAAGGAACACCAGAATGGTACGAAAACATTAAAACCTACCTTCTGCATGGTGAACCACCACATGGGTTAACATCTGCATAAAAAGACGCAATCCGCAAGCGTGCCAGGCAATATGTCATCATCAAAGACAGTACTCTATGTAGGCACTCTTTTGATGGGGTATTGTTAACCTGCGTTAATAATGACCAAGCGCAAAAGATAGTTAGCGAAGTCCATGAGGGCCTATGAGGAGGACACATAGCCCCACGAGCCATGGTCGCTAAAATCATATGCTTAGGGTATTACTGGTCATACATGGAACGAGATTGCCTTACCAAAGTTAAGACATGTAACACATGCTAGCGTTATGAAAATATAATACACGTGTCACCAATTGAGTTGCATACTACATAGATCACTTGGCCATTCCAACGATGGGGACTAGACATCATAGGTCCCATTACACCTAAGTCTTCCGTAGGACATAGTTTCATTATTACCGCCACTGAGTACTTTACAAAGTGGGTCAAGGCTATTCCCCTATGAAATACTACATCTCAACAAGTTTGCCATTTTATCTTAGATAACATTGTAACAAGGTTTGGGCTTTCTATGACTATTGCGACCGATAATGGGTTGCAATTTAGTAGCATCGAAACCAAATCATTCTGCAATAACTTTGGTATTAAGCAATCTTTCTCCTCACCTTATTACTTGCAAGAAAATGGTCAAGTAGAAGAAATAAACAAGGTGGTTATCAATTTACTCAAAAAGATGCTCAGTAGCAACAAGAAGTGATGGCATGAGAAAATCCTCTTCATGCTATGGGCCTATCATATGACATGCAGAACAGCTACAGGTAAGACACCCTATAGCCTAGTCTATAGATTTGAAGCAGTGTTGCCCCTTGAACTACAGGTTTCCTCACTGTAGATGGTCCTCTCCATAGTTATAAATGAGACTCAACACAACAAGTCCAGGATCGTGGATCTAGACTCAGTGGAGGAGAAGTGTATCCAGACACTTAACAACATCGAAAAATATCAAGACAGGAAAAAGCAGAAGCATCATCGCAACCTGCATCAACGACTAATTAAGAAAGGAAACTTGGTTCTTAAGGCTATTTGTGAACCAATGAGAAAATTCTCTGTAAGTTGGTAAGGCCCTTTCCTGGTCGTCAATGCATATGACAATGGAGCATTCAGGCTAGCAGACATCAACGGCAACGAACTTCCAAATCTGGTGAATCATATGTACCTAAAGTAGTACCACATCTAGACGTCAGCTCGGCTCAAATACAAGGTAACAAACATCTGCTACGATGTAAAATTGGCAGTGTTGTACACGTCTGCTACAACATAAAACTAGCATTTCTTACATGCATCCGCCACGATGCTAAATTGGCACAGCTTTCGACTGTCTACCATGACGTGAAACTGGCAAGGTAAGCATGCGTCTGCTGAGACGTTAAACCAGCATAGACTTGTTCCTGGGTCACGACACAAAACTAACACCTATAGCATGGTTTGCTAAGACCATAAACTAGCTCTTCTACTGTCCGCTACAACGTAAAACTAGCACACTTCAGTCTGCCCAAACTTTAAATCAAGATCATGGTCTACTAGGACTTAAAGCTAGCAATGATGGTCTATCAGGACCTAAAACTGGGATCTACCAACTGACCATCTATGAAACAAGCGGGTCTAACCGTTCCTACATGACATCCTCATTAGGAAAAATGGTAGGGCATTGGAACAAACACAACGTCGCTACCCTCCTAGCATCTTATTGATTCCTCGAATATGCCGAAAGGCATACTACTGACCCCTTAGAGATGTCACTAGAACGATCACTCTGTAGTTGCAACTCCTGGGGTTAGCTTTCCCAATTGGAGCCTCAAGGAAACTATGGTCACCCATAGCCTTGGTTTCCTCCAGCTATCACCGCCACTAGACTCTGGCTTAGCAGATTCATCTGACTGGCTCCTCACCTGGTCAGATGGATAAGATGAATCTAGCTATCGATGGTGAATTCCTGAGCTGCGGTGTCAACAAAGGGATCCTTTCCTCTTGCTACAGTCCCCTCTCCATGGCTTGCACTCTCATTTTCACTTCAGATGGCACTTTTTTCAATAGCCTCCCCAGTGATTAGGATGACTACTTTTGTTCTTTGTTCTATGTTAGGTTTTGCGGGTTACTTGCTACAACAACGTTATTCAAAAATGCATTCACTAGGAGGGCAAGGCGTCACAGCATTCTGAGGTGGATGCTTAGACTAGCCTAATTACTTGGGAGTGCAGACCTTGCCCTTTCCCCCACCAGACACCTTATCTTACTTTCTCCTTCCCTTATCTTTACAACCTCCCTTACCTTCTCCTCGTATTTGTACAGAATGTGAGCGTACAAGAAGCCTTTCGTACATGATAACCATCACGTCCATGAACTGGTGTAACGTAACTTGCCTCATGGAAAGCATCTATATTCAAAAAAAAGGAGGGAAAAACTAGGCAAAATGGATGAAACATAACTCGTCCAAGCCATACGGGCATAATGCAACTTGTCTAGGCAAGCCTCGCATATACAGTACAACAGCATAACCTCTCGGGAAAACACCCATGAGAAGTTGTCTAATAACATGTTTGCAAAGTATCCTGCTCATGCTTGAGTCTTCCCTGAACCTCCCTCCCTCATAACTATAAAATTCTCTCCTGCTCTTTACGCTACCAACCTTCGCACTGCTAGGCTTAATAGAGCAACATCCGAGTAGCAGCTGATGGATGATGTTGGCATCTTTACCTCTGTGGTGTTTCACATTCTTTCTTGACGTCTCTTGGGCAAGCCCTCCAAATGTCAACAAAGAGGGGCCATTGAAACACCGTGAAATTTCGAGACCTTGATGATTCAGCAAAGTCTCGAAGTTTAGGCAAGCATTTCCACAAGTGGCACATCTCAGCAAGTTGTCTTTTTTTTTTCAGCTAAGGGCCTACTACACTACGCTACACAACTCAGCATAGTAGACTCTAGGAGAACAAAACAGAACAAGGGATGTGTAGCAACAACACTTCAACTTCATAAGTTAGCCATGTTCAAAACTTTAGCTTTTTACGTGCTACGCTGCATTACTATGTAGCGTAACGAAGCGTAACGCAAGCAACACAGTTGACTTAGCCGCAGTAACAAAGATAACGAAATTTAGGTAGTAGCAATCATTACACCATGATATGCTTTCCAACATATCACAGAGTAGTCACGAGATAGTTTATTCAACGTAAGAGACAAGGTCAAATAAACTGTCTTCTTAAAGGGTGGTTACACTATACTATGCTTCAGAGCATAGCGTCACAAGCTTCAGCTATAGCACATCAAGTCAACAATATTTTGTGGGCCTAGGACATGCATCATCTAAACCACATTCTTCTCCTAACCCTAATCTTATAAATACCTTGGCAGACAACGCTCAAAGGGTTGGCAATTTTTTGACAGTTTTGGCAAAGATTGGCAAGACGACAAGAAAGAGTTGGCAATAGAAGAACATCGATGGTGACAGAGAGAAGCTTTTAAGTAGAGACTTCAAGTTAGCAAACACTTTGCTTTGAGCCTGAATCCCTTGTGCCTAGATTGGCTAGAACAAGGTAGATTGGTCTTTTCTTGTTTAATCTCTAAATAGCTTCTTGTTGGTGATGGACACTTCATTCAAACCGAAGTCTGCTTGTAAATCTCGTTGTATTCATCATATTTATCTATAAGGNTCATATCAAATTGTTGCCTCGTTACATGATCGTTGACAAGTTTATTGATTAAGTAAGTTCATGTTTGATTGACAAGACTGTTCAGGGCATCTCGGATTCATTTTCTTCAGCATGGCCCTTGCACGGATCAGGGGTTAAAATTGTGTACATGAAAATCCCCTTAGTGTTTCCAGCAACAGATGTTTTCTATCATTATAGTTAAAATTCAAATTAGGCATATGAAGGATAGTTGAATCAAGTGCCTAGACATGAACAATATCTTAAGATTTGAGGAGGGATACAACTCTGATTCACAAATGCATCTTCAAGCTTTTCATGATGCTTGTGCCTTACAGAACATAGAGAATGAATGGTAAAACCTTAAGCTTTTCCCAAGGACACTCATCAAAGAAGCTAAAAGTTGGCACCCATCTTTTAGAGCTAGAATCTATCCACAGATGGAGTACCATGCTAGAGCTATTTAATGATAAATAATAGACATACTCTAGAGTATCTAATCTAAGAAGGAAAATCCAAGGCCAGAAATAGGGAGCATATGAACCCTTGGATCTTTCCATGGGTTGATACTACTCAGTCCTACATTGATGCCTTGTCCATGGTTATTCTCAAAAGGAACAACTTTGCCACATCATAGATGGACTTAGAGCAAAAACTAGAAGAACCCTTGGGGTGTATGCCCAAGGAAGATTGTCTAAACTAAGAGCTCATCAAATCTAGAGGCTAATTGAGTAGGTAGCAAAAGAAGAAGGTGAGCTACAAAAAAGGGAAAGTGTTGAAGAGTATAATATGGACCCTTCCATTATAAAATGAGAGGTTTGATATTGTGATGAGGACAAATCACTACTTGATGAAGTGGTGAATAGAAAGACCTTACACATTCAAAAATCCATTTTTGATATTTTGGCCAAGGTTGACAAGTTATGGGACTCTTTGGATGAAACATTTTAAGTCACTTTGAAGATTGCTGAAGAATCCAAAGAACAAAATAGTGATCATAATCATAGGAGGCAAAAAGAAGTTTAACATACCTACCAAAGAGGTATGGGCAGAGCTGTTGTAGTAGAGGAAGTTGTGGAGTCTAACCTTGATGATGAAACTAAATGTGACATCTGTCAATATGAACATTCAAAGGGATGTTGCCTTGTGGTGTCACACCTATAGGAGTCTAAAGTGTATGCATTGAATCCTTGCCTAGCATGTAGGAAAGCTCCAAGATGATTGCCTTATCCTCAAGGCAATCCATGATAGTTCCACCAATAGCAACAAGCTTATTACCCAAGTGGAATTCCTCCACAGCCTTATGAACAATATCGACAGTGGTACCAAACACAATCATGGGAAATGCCACCACCAAGGTAATCATGCCCTTATAGGCAAACACATCCATACGAGTACTATGTTCAGTAGCCCATCTCCCATAAAAGCTCTACAAGTCATACATCATTCTAGCATCACTATTACCCTACAAAGTATCACTGAACACATTCACCATCTACTCAAGGGGAAAACCCATATTCATATCTGTATCATCCTCCACATCTCTCTGCACATACACATACACATTCAACCCAACTACCTCTTGCTCCATTTATGCAGGGTGAGATTCCTCCATAGCTGTAACAACAAAATACTACAAGGGCTATACACTCATAGCTAGTTTTTCAACCAAGTCGTCTGGACAATCGGTCATGAAAAAGACCTTTCTTCCAACCCAGTAGTCATATTTAGCCCTCACAATCTAGTCTAGATGATTACCCTGTATCTCTAGCATCCTCATCCTCTACATCAAATACCTTGAAGTGCCCTTCAAACCAAGTGCCACCTAGGATTTGCATTGTCATGCTAACCCATGTTGTTTCTAATTGAATCAAGGTTGGCAATCTTTCTACAAAAAGATTTGACATAGAAAGTCCACTCATCTATTTATAGATTGTTGGACAAGAGCCATGTAGAGCTCTTCTTGACTCTGGTTCTAGAGTTAATCTCATCTTCCATGACATTTATAAGGCTTGGAACCTACCACCTCTTAAGAAGAGCAACATCCATTTAGAATTAGCAGATCAGTCAATTACTATCCCTCTAGGATTAGTAGAGGACATTGTGACCATACTTTGTGGGTGGTCCTATCCTGCTAATGTTTTGGTAATCAAGGTGGAGTACTACAAAAGTGACTTCCCCATCATCATGGGAAGAGCCTGGTTAGGCATAATTGATGCATGTATCTATATAAGGGACCTATCTTTAGAAATATCCAAGGAAAATGAGCTAGGAAAAATTGAGAAGAAGCATATTCTATGCATTGTGTAGAGTGATAATAGGTGTAATTGCATGTAAAATATTTGGTCAATCAAGACTACATACATTAATGCATGCAATTAGTATGCATAAGAAATTAATATTCAAAGGTGTCTATATGCAGTAGCCACAAAGCAGGAGGGCACCCAATGGTTGATGGCTCACTCAGATAGCAACATAATATGCATGGAGATAACTAAGAGACTAACTTATGCATATGTTGAAAGCATGAACAAGATTGAACAAGTTCATTCCCAACTTTCTAATGAAGATGATGATAACTGTTGGGGAGAGCTAGAAATCCTAGATGACTTCAAGTAGGAGCCTGTAGAGCTAAAAAATTTACTAGCTAATATGCAGTATGCATTTTTAAAGAATGGTAAACTGGTCATAATTAATGCCAAACTTGCTCCTAAATCAAAAGTGGTGAGGAAATGGTCAATAGCCTTTGCTTGGTCATATCCAGAGCTAATAGGAATTGATCCAATGATATGCCAGCATCACATCTACATTGACCTAGCCATGAAGCCTAGAAGGAAGCTGCAAAGATGACTAAATCCTAAATTGAAGCAAATAATCAAAGAGGAAATTAAGAAACTCCTCAAGGTGGGGTTTATCTATCCAATTGTTGATAGTGAGTGGGTTAGTCCACTCGTAATTGTACCAAAGAAGGATGGCAAATGACGGGTTTGCATCAACTTTAGGTTGTTGAATATGGTAACATTTAAAGATTACTTTCCTTTACCATTTGTAGATCAAGTGTTAGACACCATATTTGGGCATTATTATTATATCTTTTTGGATGGTTATAGTGGCTATAACCAAATCCATATTACACTTGAAGAATAAGGCATGGCTTGTTGAGCTTCATGGAGAAATGGGCTATTGAACATAGTACCCATATTGATCTAGTTGCCTATAAGGGTACTACTATCTTAGTGGTGGTATTCCCCATGGCTATGGTTGGTGCCACTATTGGTATTACTCATACAATTGTGGTGGAGCATCACTTAGGTAGTTAGCTTCTTGTTGTTGGTGGAACTACCTCAAATTTCCTTGAGGATAAGGTAATCATTTGGGTGCTTACCTCCTTTCTACTCACAGATTCAACATGCACATCCTAGACTCTTGTAAGTGTGACACCAAAGGGAAAATCCCTTAGGATGGTCATATTAATAAATGTCACATCCACCATCATCATTAGAGTTTATCTCCAAAAATTCTTTTGCTACAGTAGCTTTGCCCTTACCTCTTTGGTCCACACATTTAGCTTCTTTCTACCTCCTACAATCATGATCACTATTTCACTCTTTGGATTCCTTAGCAATCTTCATAGCAGTTTGGAACTTCTTATCCAAAGAGTTTCATAGTTTATCAACATTTTTCAAAATACTAGAAATAGATTTTTGAATGGGCAAGGTTTTCTTATTCACTACTTCATTAAGTGGTAACTCCTCCTCATCACATAATTAGACTTCCATTTTTTTAATGGAAGGATATTTATTATATTCTTCTACATTTTTATTTTTTTTTGAAACTCACCTTATTCTTTTGCTACCTACTTTATTAGCCTTTGGATCTTATGAGCTCTTAGTTTGGACAATCTCCCTTAGGCATAAACCCCAAGAGTTTTTCTAGTTTCTGCTGTGAGCCCATCTATGATGTGGTGGAGTTGTTCTCTCTAAGAATAATCATGGCCAAGGCATTGATGTAAGAGAGAATAATATCTATCCATGAAGGCATCTAAGGGTTTATGTGTTTCCTATTTCTAGCCTTGGATTTTCCTTTTTAGATTGGACACTCTAGAGTACGTTTGGTATTGATCATTAAATAGGTCCAACATGGTACTCCATTTGCAAATGGATTTTAGCTCCTATGATCAGACTAGCTTTCTACTTCTTTAATGAATGTCCTAGGAAATAGCTTGAGTTTTTGCTAATCATTTTCAATGTTCTACAAGGCATAAGCATCATGGAAATCTTGTAGATGTGTTTGCAGATCAGAGTTATATTTCCCTCAAATCTAGGAATATTTTTCATGTTTAAGCTCTTAATCTAACTATCTTTCACATGCCTAGTTGGGATCTTGACTACCTCTACACCAAAGGCTCATCATCATCATGATTTCTTGTCATCAATGATGCCTTCTAGTACCCCTTCGTTCATTATGGTCTTGCTGGTCACCTCCATCATAGTTCTTCCTTTTATGGTGTCTTTTAGAATTAGAAGAAGAGGAAGAAGAGGATGCATATGAAGAGGGAAAAGAAGAAGGATGACTTCCACCACCATGGTGTCTACCAATTTCCATTCCATTTTCATGGCCATATTTGTTGGTTTTCTTATCATCTTGATGCTTTATTGATCTCTTACCTTCACTACCATCTTTTCTTGAACCTAGATAGTTGATAGTAGATGGTAGATTTAGGGCCAAAACCCCATCATCAGTAACAAGGGATGGGAAATTTTCATGTTGAGAGATCTTAGAGGAAGGATCCTCATTGTTGTCTTGGTTCAATAAGAATAATGGATTAGTAAATTATTTCCCCTTCATAACCTCAAGATGCTTCTCCTGGTGTTGATCTTGCTTGCATTATGTTTTAGTGGGACGATAGTCTCGATAGTCATAGTCATGCATAACATGCTCTTCTTGAAGATTGTGGATGCCTAGCTTCTTAAGAATTTGAAGTAGCATCATGGGCATAGATCGATTGAGAGGCATTACAACATTGCCTTCCATGTCACGCCATTGCAGTTTCTTGTCCTGATGTAGGCTAAATATGAAGTTAGGTATTTACTCACCTGAATGAGTATATACCATTTGCATTCCTATGGAACTAGTGGTTTGACATCATCACACCTATGAGAAGAAGAAGACATTTTATAGCAAATGAAATAACTAGTGTGCTTTTGTAATTATATAATTAAAAATGATGTCGACCTTGGGGTTCATCCAATGATATTAATAATATTTACTAATCCTAGATAGTGCAGGTTTCAACAAAAAAGGTCCTCAACAATGGTACTAATGATGAGCAGCGAGGTACCCCTATGTCCAACCATATGAATCACAAAGCATTCACATGTGATCTAGTTGAATTCTATGGACTCTATAGTTTCCAGTGCACTAGTTTTTTAGGAAGTAAACTTTATGTTGAAGACATTTGTTATCTTTCCAACTCATTTGTGAAGCTTAAGGGTATGGTTTAAGTGTAATTGAGGCACATGATTTTTGTCATTTTATATTTTATGATTTTCATGCTTAAAATAAACAAGATAGAGAATAAAGTAATTTAATACCTACTTTAATATCACAACGTGAGATGTCATACCATAGGCATAATGAATTCTTGTGTGTAATTGATGATTAGAGTGATTATTAGCCTTCTTATCCAAGATTCAAACCGAGTCTAGACCACGTTTTAGTGACATCACATTGTTTCATTTCTTGGATTTACAATTATAAGACTACTACTATTGCAAATAGTATTACCACTTGGCATATTATCCAAGGGAGGAGTATATTAATTGCACTTATCATTATTATTATTAATAATTTGAGATTCCTAAGCAGCCACCTACCTTTAAGCATGGCTAACATGTCTTTCTAGTGGGACCCCCAGAAATTTATTTTCTGTATGGATTTTATTTTTATGTATGTTGATCTTACTAGAGGAATACCTTTAGACATGGGTAACATGTATCTCTAGTGACATGATAAGGAAACACTTTATTGTACTCTTTCATTTTTCATTAGATCTACAAGGATATAATACATTGTTGACAACAAGATAAGACACATAGTAATAATCCAAAAAAATCCACAAATCCCCTTGGTGTCAAACCCTTTACATTCCTACTTGGTTCTTCAATTGTTGGTCTACGCATAATGATCACAAGTTTATTCTTAATTTTATTATTATAAGAATATCATTATAACCATGGTAAGAACTTCTTATTGCTAGAATGGTTGGATGGATATTGTGGTCTCACTATATAAATAATCAGTTAATTATAATTGATAAAATAGAAAAATATTCACCTTATTGGGACTACATCTTGCCTTATTTGATGTGTTTTATTAGAAATTTGACAAACATATGTACAAGTAAAATGAAAACAAAACATGATAAATTAGAAAAGATACAAAAAATTAAAGAGATAAAAAGAATGAAAAATTGTAAAAGAATTGGAAAATATCGAAGAATGTCAAAAATTTAGGAAATGAAAATGTATAAAAGAAAACAAAAATATAGCATGAGAACAGAGAAGGTAATAAGTGGAAAATTTCAGAGATACCTACATATCCTATTGGACAACTGCACAACTATGGTTCAGATCAGTCAATTAGAAAAGTGAGTAAAAAGAAGACATTCAGGCATGTTGGTTAGAATCTTCAATGGAATTAGGATACTAGTGGTATGGTTTGATATACTGGATGTTTACCGGTATGCGCTTATGTGGGTTGGATGGATGGTGAATATGCATGGCACTCGAAGGGAAAGCTTCCTAAACGATATAGGATCCCTCTCAAAGCATTTGAAACTTGGCCTTTTGATGGATATGATTGAAATTATAATAGAGGATCTTGTCATCTAGCTGTATTAATACTTTCCTTAGACAAGCATCGTGCCTAGGATTGGAGTAGGTCTTATGGACCTCATTTCTTGTAAGTGCTACTAACCTATTCTCTTCTAATAGATTTAGATTTAGTAAGCACTCTCTTTGGGGTATGCTCAATTTTAGGTCAAGTTGGCTAGTAATAGCTAGAGTTTGAAGCTCTTCCTAGATTGGTAGCATGGGTAAGTTATCATAAACTAGCTCATATGGTGAATAACTGATGGGTAATTTTCACATTGTTTGATAAGCCCATAGAGCATCATTCAACTTAGTACTCCATTCCTTCCTAAATCTACTAACTTTCCTGGTTAATATTCTAGTGATCTCATGGTTAGTTACTTCTGCATGATGATTGGCTTTGGGATGGTATGGTGTGGTCAACTTGTGTTTTACCTCAAGCTTTTGCATGAGCTTCTTAAAAGTAGCACTAGTGAAATAAGTCCCATTATCAGAAATAAGTAGTCTTCGTACTCCAACCTGGTTCATCAAATGTTGTTGAAAAAACTTGGTAGCTATTTTAGCTATACAATCCTTAACTGCTTCTTCCTCTACCCACTTCATGAAATAATCCACAATCACAATTATATAAGCCTTCCCATTTAACATTGGTGTGATGGGGCCAATAAAGTTAATTCCTTATATATCGAATGGTTCTAGAGGTTGTATCAATTACTATGATCCTTCATTTTTGGCCATCATTCCTCTATATTTTTGGCATCTCTCACAATACTATTTAAAGATATGGACATCCTAGAATAATGTAGGCCAAAAGTAGTTTGCCATCATTGGTTTTAATGTTATCCTACATCTTGCGTAATGGACACCACATGGGTTGTCATGTGCATCTTATACGATTTGTAATTGATCACATTTTAATATGCACCACTGGCCTAACTCATCTGCATTGATCTTGTAAATATTTCTATTTATTTCCATGTATCTTTTCACCTTATGAAGAAATTTCTCGTTTTGTTTCTTGCTTCATTTAACAAGAAGTTCTTGCATTGTTAGATAAGTTAAAGAATTAGTTGTCCATGACACTTTTGTTTAGTCTATAGGCATTACTATCTTAGTAAATAAGTTTTCATCAAGGAATTGGTCTGAAAAAGGTTCTACATGATCTTTTGAGTCCCATTTGAGTCTCAACAAGTGATTAGTTGATGAGTGGTGAGGTACCCCTATGTAGAACCATACGAATCACAAGCATTTACACATGATCTGGTCAAATTCCATAGACCTTAAGTTCCTAAGAACACTAGTTCTAGGATGTGAAATCTAATCATGACAATTGTTGTCTTCTCAACTATACTTATGGAGCTTAATTGTATGGTTAAGTATAATTGAGGCAAATGATTTTTATTATTTTATATCTAATTTATCTACAATTAAAAACAAGTTTAAACTTAATTTATGAAGCACTTTAACTAATCTAATTACTAATTAATAACTTGCTATCCTAACTTAAGTATCTGGTCCCACTTTTCATGCACATCCTAAACACGTATAACGTTGTTGGGTTACCAAATGTTAAGTGTTCTTAGGATTACCAAGAGTCATAGACATGTTCGAAGTGGTTGTACTTATGTACTTAATTAATTTTTATTTAATTGAACTAACTTACCTTAGCTTAATTACTTGGGAGCATTAAAGGAAATTTCATAAACATTAAATGCATGAATAAAATATTTAAGCTAGCTAAGGTGCCACAANCATATGGGGTCCCTAGATGCAATGTCAGTATCCAATATCATATGATATGTGTTGGCTCATAAATATAGCGCTTGGACACATAGTTTCCATATAGTTTTTGTCATATCATAGCAGAGCTCTTATAATTTCTTTTCTCCAAAGTTGGAATATTTTCCAAAGTGTCCATAGTAGGAGTCATTGAGTGTAGGGATCTTTATTCGAACACTATTATACCTAAGTATGGTAGTGTGTGCAGCAATAAAAATGAGCTTTCTAATCAAACCTTGTGGCACCTTAGCTAGCTTAAATATTTTATTCATGCATTTAATGTTTATGAAATTTCCTTTAATGCTCCCAAGTAATTAAGCTAAGGTAAGTTAGTTCAATTAAATAAAAATTAATTAAGTACATAAGTACAACCACTTCGAACATGTCTATGACTCTTGGTAATCCTAAGAACACTTAACATTTGGTAACCCAACAACGTTATACGTGTTTAGGATGTGCATGAAANTTTATATTGGCTAGGTTTTGATTATAGTGGATTGATTCTATTAGTAGTGTTAGTAGGAAGACTGAAAAATAGGGTGAAATGGATAAGTGATTCATTATTAAATTCTGAAAATTCTAACCATGATGAAATGGTTAAAGAGGATGTAGGAGTCTACAACAATAAAAAGATGAGTTTAGGAAAAAATATTGTGAAGATGCACACAATTGGATGTTATTGATGCGACATGCAAAAAAGATTTAATTGTGAAAATGTCTAAGGGTAAAAAATTCAACTAACCCAACCAAAAGGTACGCAAGTAGGTCCTCCCCAAAATAGGCACAAGTCCTTTATTGCCCTTACATAACTTGAAACCAAGGAGTCCATGGGTTCTATGGAAGTTATTGGATGTTATTGATGTGACATGAAAAAAGGATTTAATTGTGAGAATGTTTAAGGGTAAAAAACTCAACTAACCCAACCAAAAGGTATGCAAGTAGGTCCTCCCCAAAACAAGCACAAGCCCTTTATTGCCCTTACATAACTTGAAACCAAGGAGTCCATGGGTCCTATGGATGATTAATGGTTATGAAAAGTTAAGTACAAAAACTTGGAAGAAATTACCTAAGAATTTTGACATATCAAACTAAGACATTGAACAAGAAAACAAAACTGCTAGTGAGGTGAGACATGAAAAACATAGATGGATGTGAGAGAGAGTGTGTGGAATGGAGTTTCTGATTAAGGTCACATGAAGTCCCTTGTGAATTTTATGGTTAAATGACCTTATAAAATCTATCCTTAGTCTAGATCAAAATAAACTACATTCAGTGACTTTGCATTGCCATTCTAAGACCAGTCCATGCCCTTGAGACACACGAGTGCTCACATAGAATAACCACCATTCCTTAGTGAAGAAGAAAAGAGAAGTAGAAAGCAAGAAAGGGCCTTAGTTAGAGGGGTCCTTTAGGCATGGGTAACATGTCTTTCTAGTCCTATAACCAATGCTTGTAGCCCATTTATTGTGTTTAAGAGATGTGCTTTGAATTTCCATTATCTTTTTTTTATGATAGAAACCACACCATGCAAAGACTTATTTAACTTCCTATTATTGGTTGACACAAAATGGTAAGAAATCCATGAAAACACACATGCACTCAAGTAAGCAGAAAGGTACAAAGAGTATCAAGTCTGCTTAAAGTCACACCCTATTCAAACCTTCAAATCCTTTTCAAGTTTGAAAACTACCAAGGTCACAAGTTCTTTAAAATTTTATTAATGGAAAAGGGACCTCATACTCTCAAAACAAGGAAAACCATAGAGCTTGTGGATGGGTGGATGTTATGGAGTCACTACCTAATGCATAAAAAAAACCATGTCTCAGTTATCAATAACAAAATTTAAAGCTAGAATCCATACACCAACATCAAATAACTAAATAACACATACCCACATCAAACAAACCACATTGTACCCAGTTGGCAATAAGGCACATTATTATTAAAACATAATAATAAAATCACATCCACATAAAGGAAAATATACAAAAAATTGTAAAATATTTAGGAAAAATAAAATGTACTAATGATGTTGTAAAATAAAAATTTTGAAAAAATTAATAACATAAAGACAAGAAGGTGTAAGATAAAGAATGTGTAAAATAAAAAGTTGTTAAAAAATAACAATGTCTAAAACAAAAAGATGGAAAAACTAAGGAGCCTCTTATATATAGTTAGCATGGATGACCATCTCCTCCATGACTAAGTTGAAAGAAGGAGATCTAAAAGATTAAGCATGGTTTTTCATCATATGAGGCATTTGTTGCATTAACTTGCTTAGGCTTATGGAAAGATTTAACTAGTTGTATGTTGACCAACTACTTCTTGTCTAGGCTTTAAGTTTTGTAGATCAACATGGCCCTAGAAGGGAAAGTTTTGTAAATGATATAAGGTCCTTCCCACAATGTCTGGAACTTAGTTCGTTGAGGTACATGTGTGGGGTTATAGTAGAGGACCTTATCTCCTAGTTGAAATTTGACTTTCATAATTTTAAGGTCATGGAACTTTATGTTAAATGCCTTGTGCAACTCATTAGATGATAGGGCCACCAATCAATTTTCTTTTAGCAAGTTGAGATTCATTAATCTTTTTTTTTTTGTGTGCTAAAATTAAGTCAAGGTTAAGGACATAGGCTATTGAAAGTGTATAGATCTCAAATTGAATAGGGAGTGTTGGAAGTTTTTTTTACACCAACTCATAGGGAGAATGACCTATAGGGAGTTTCCATGTCTAACACTAGGCCCAGAGGCCATCATTGAGTTTTGTACTCCAATCTCTCCTATATTTGCTAACAATTCTTGTTAGGATCTATATGATCTCCCTATTTTTAACCTCAACTTGACCATTGGCTTAGGGGTGGTAGGGTGTTGTTAGTTTATGTACAAACCCCAAGCATTGCATAAGCTTCCAAAAGATAGTGCTTGTAAAGTGGGTTTCATTGTTAGAAATTAATGCACATGGCACACCAAATGTTTTTACAACATGTTGTTGTACAAATTGAGCAACAATAGAGGGTGTATAGTCAATGCTGGCTACTACTTCTTCCCATTTCGTATAATAGTTAATAACGGCTATGATGTATGCCTTTCCATTTAACATGGATGTGATAATACCTATGAAGTCAATTTCCTAGATGTCAAAAGGTTCTAGTGGTTGAATCCAATGTTGAGGTCTCTCCATTCGAGCAGTCATTCCATAATCTCATTGGCAGCATTCATAAGAGTAGATAAATTAGTGAGCATCCTTGAGAATTGTTGGCCAATAATACTATGCCATTAGGATTTTAAAAGCCATGTGTTCCTAGTGTAGTGTCCCCAATAAGGACCCTCATGAACATCTTGGAGAATGCATAGTTGATCAGCATTAAGGAGACACCATCAAACCAAGCCATCTGCACACATCTTATAGAGGTGTCCATTGATCTCTATAAAGCATTTCAGTTGGTGAAGAAACTATTGTTTCTTTTGGTTGTCCAATGCTTATGGCATCTATTGAGTAAGAAGATAGGTAAGAATGTCATCATACCATTTAGGCTAAATGGCCAATTATTCAATTATAGCCTTGACAAAGAGGAGTTCATCAAGAAATAGATCAAATAGTGAGCTTTCCTCCTCCTTGTTGTCCCATCACAACTGAGACAAGTGGCCAATGATCACGTTCTCCATTCCCTTTTGATCTACAATTGTAATATCAAATTCTTGTAAGACCATCAGCCACCATATGACATGGGGTCTCACCATTGGCTTGTTTATTAGGAAGTGAATGGCACATAATGCCTAAAATTTTCTAGAGAAAACACCACTACCATCAATTCTTTTTCTATGGTGGTGTAGTTTAGTTGTGCATCCATAATTCTTTGACTAGTGTAATGGATGTAATATGGATGTTTCTTATCATCCAACTATGTAAGCTCAACTCCCAAGATGTAATTTGATGCATCCTTCATGACATGAAATGGCTTGGACCAATCAGGTGCCTATAGAATTAGAGTTTCTAAAAATTTCTCCTTCATCTATTGGAATGCTTTTTCACATTTCTTGGTCTAGAAAAATGGAGCATTTTTATTTGTTAGCTCAACCAATGGTTTTGCAATCTTGGAGAAATTCTCTATGAATTATCGATAGTAGCAAGTGTGTCCAAGGAATGATCAAACATCTTTATAGTTTCTGGTTGGCAAGTGATTCCTTGGATGATCCTTATCTTTAGGGCTCTACCTCAATTCCTGCTTCTAAGATTCTATGCCCTAATACAATGTCCTCCTAGACTATTAGATAAATCTTTTGTCAATTGAGCTACAGGTTTGTTTCCACATATCATTTTAGTACTTACTCAAGGCAATCTAGGGCTTGCTCAAATGTAGCTCCTTAGGTGGAGAAGTCATCCATGAAAACTTCAACACTACTACCAATTTGCTACTAAAACATGCTTAATATTAGGTGTTGAAAGGTGGTAGGAGCATTACAAAAACCAAAAGGCATCTTGTCATATGCAAAGGTTTCCTAGAGACTTGTGAATGTTGTTTTGGCTTGGTCCTCTAGCTTAATCTTGATTTGGTTATAGCCACTATAACCATCAAGAAAACTATAATAGTAATGCCCAGATATGGTGTTTAACACTTGATCAATGAATGGCAATGAAAACGAATCCTTGAATGTTGCCATATTTAATAGTAAAAAATTCATGTAGACCTAGCACTTGCCCCCTTTGTTTGGCATAAGCACAAGTGGACTAACCACTTTCTATCCACAATGGAATAGATAAACCCCACCTTGAGGAGCTATTTAATTTACTCTTTGATGATATGCTTTAATGTGGGATTTAATCACCTCTGTGGCTGCCTCTTTGGCTTCATGGCTAGGTCAGTGTAGATACAATGCTGGCATATCCTAGGATCAATCCTTGTGAGTTCAGGATATGACCAAGCAAAGGTGGTTGATCATTTTTCAACAACATTCAACAACATCTGTTTCTATTCTAGAGTAATATTTGCATTGATTATTACTGACTTTCCATTTTTCAAGAATGCATATTCCATGTAGGCAAGTAGAGTTTTTAACTCAAGGGGCTTTTGTTTAAAATTTTTAAAAACTTCCAACTCTCCCCAATAGGTATCATCATTTGCATTATTGGAGAGTTGATAATGAACTTACTCTAGTTCATCCATTCTTAAGACATAAGTGCATGTTAGGCTCTGAGTAGGTTCCATGCACATTATGCTACTTTCAGGATTAGTGGTTAGCCACTGGGTGCCCTCTTATTTTATGATTGTTGCATACAAACACCTTTGAATATCTACTTCTAGTGCACACTACCTGCATGTAGAAATGGATGCTTGTTTAATAGACTAGAGTTTCTGCACAAAACTACACCCAATATCATTATACGCAATGCATAGAACTCACTTCTTCTTGATCTTTCCAAAAGAATTTTCCTTAGATATTTCTAGGGAAAGATCTCTGCTGCCCATTCTTGCATCAACAATGTGAAACACCACAAAAATTTTGGCTAACACTTGAAGACAGAAATTAAGCTAAGTCATGTTGGTCCTCAGCATGAACAAGCTTAGAAGCCTCAAAAATAGCATCAAATGAAGTCAAAGCAAGAAAGTAAAAGTTCCCTGGGATCCACAGACGACTACGATGACATATGGCATAAAACTTGGCAAATCTTGAGCTCAAAATACTTTGTTTTCACTAAGTATGCATCCTGTACGCTGGCCTACACATGCCCAGCGTAAGGCCCAGCCTACAGCAACTTTTGGGGCTCAAAAACTCATCAAAACATGCTAAAGTGGAGTGTATGGACCCCCCAGGACCTTCCCCAAGGTCCCCAGCAGGTCTCAGGCACTTGAAAATCGAATTTTGGGCTCCGAATGATGGTCTTCCATTCCTATACGCCCAGCGTAGACGCCGGGGTGCAGCTAGAGTAGACAGAATTTTGGGCCCCATAAATGCATCAAAACGTGCCAGAATTGAGCGTCCAGACCCCCCAGAACCTTCCCTAAGGTTCCCAATAGTTCTCAGGCACCTGAAAATTGAATTTTGGGCTCTGAATGATGGTCTTCCATTCCTATACGCCCGGCATAGACGCCGGGGTGCAGCCAGCATAGACAGACTTTCGGGCCCCAGAAATGCATCAAAACATGCCAGAATCAAGTGTCCAGACCCCCCCGAACCTTCCCCAGGGTTTCTAGCAGGTCTCAGGAACTTGAAAATTGAATTTTGGGCTCCTAATGATGGTCTTCCATTCCT
>MNCI01002245.1:33802-92385 GCA_015680685.1 Gnetum montanum
GGTGCTCGTAACGTTCCAGCCTTGCACCGACGATTTCGGTTGGTACAGTTTTTGGCGCTAGAAGGAGGGCCCACCGAAAACCTTGCTTGCAAATCTTATAGCGTCTACGTTGCCAAACTGAAACTCCAGCGTCTACGCTGCTAATAGACTATAGCGTCTACACTGCTAACAAACTATAGCGTCTACGCTGCCAAACTAAACCCCAGCGTCTACGCTAACTTTGTTTCAAATTCCTAGTGTCTACGCTGCTACAGTGCTTTTACGCCTGCTATAGTGCTTTTACGCTTGCTACAGTGCTTTTACGCTTGATACAGTGCTTTTATGCCTGCTACAGTGTTTTTACGCCTGCTACAGTGTCGGGCATACAATACACACAACATAACAATTCCGAGATGACTTCCTCTTACCCGAAATCGCCATCCGCGTACGACTACGGTTCATAATTTTATACTTAGCCAAATTTTCTCCCGTTTACATTGTACATGCTAGACCCTTAGAAAAATTTTCAGTGTTCACACATCGGACACTCTGCACACTTAGCCCGAAACACACTCGGCACTTGTTAGCTAGCTCATAAGTTGCCCCATCACACATCACCATGGAGTCATCCCCGACCTCTAATGCACGCGCCTTCATAGTCTTGACACAAGAACAGTATAACTACATTTGTGTGAAGATTCAAGCCAACCTTCCTCTTGACACCATAGAACAGGAGGCAAAACGAAACTTCGAGCACATATACATGGGAGGTCACAAATTCGTCCCCTCTGTATATGACATCATCCCCCTTTCTGAACCTCAGCATAAACTCATCTCCCAGCTCCTTCTGGCAAGGAGCCAAAACTCACGGCGACCCAATGAGGAGCCCCAAAGCCAACATGAAGTAGATGACTTCGAGGCACAATCTGAACCTGAGGATTCATACCACACCCACAGTCCCCATGCCTACGTGAACCCATCACTCCATCCTCGCATGGGACAGACAACTACTCACCAAGTGTCAATGAACACACAAGCACCAGTACCCCAACAGAGATTACCCACCTCCATCTCCATCCAGTACATACCGCACATGCAAACACATGGGGCCACTTTCACTACATCGACCCCACACATCCAGGGTGTCACTTCACAGTTTGTGGCTAGGCAAGGGACCATACGCCTTGTTCAACAACCCACTCAATTGAACGTGCCACACCCTGCAACCACAACTCTGAACATTGCTCCACAGCAACAAATGACAACCCAACAACCTCCCCAACCAACTAGTCTGCCTACCGCTCAAGAGTGGGCAGACGTAAAACAGATGATGCAAGCGTTAGCGGATGAGGTAAAGCAACTCAAAGCTGACAACACTGAACAAGTTAAAGTACTAGATTTCTATCGCGACGATCCAATTAGCTCTTCAGTGCCACCGTTAGCTTTACCCAAGGGAATCACATTGCCCCAGTTAACCAAGTACAATGGGGAGGGAGATCCAAACGCTCACTTAGTTACATTTCGATCAAAACCTCTATTGCTTCAAGCTTGGCCCCACACAATCTTGTGAGTGTTCGCTATGTCCTTAACGAGCGTAGCCTTAGACTGGTACCGAGCCTTGCCTCGTAACTTCATATCCTCTCTGGAGGATCTGTTACATCAGTTCGTTACCCAGTTTAAGTACAACCTCAAGCCTGAAGCCACACTAGACAGTCTGATATAGGTGAAACAAGCACCACTTGAGCCTGTGCAAAAGTTCATCCAATGATGGAGTGCAGCCCTTAACGAACTTCATGAGCCCATCCCTGAAAAGTATTTGCTTACAATTCTGAAGGGAACTGTGAATGACTTCGTTAAGCCAAAACTGTACTACCTAAGCGCTCAAACGTTGAGCCAACCGTTCACACAGATCAAGAACATTGAACAAGCGGCACAAACCAGCAATGACCCCGCCTATGTGGCTTACAAGAACCAACACGTTGCCAAACAAAAGGCAATAACAGAAATTGTGGCCGTAAGCACAAAAACAACTAACACCAGTACCAACCCGCCTACAACAATAGGGGCCACCCCAAAGCCCAACTTTCAGTGCAAAGATCGCTCTAAGTACACACCTCTACCTGCACGACCTTCAGAACTCCTAGAGCAACTCCAGTTTATGCATCCACAGCGTATACGCCCAGCGTATACACCTGCCCCATAGCGTATACGCCCCGGCGTATACGCCAGCAAATGTAACACTTGTAAATTAAATCCGGCCTGATGTAGCGTATACGCCCAGCGTATAAGCCCACGTGTCTCCCAACCCGAATTCCCCGGTAAAACCTGTCTATAAAAGGCCCAGTTTTCCATGAAACCAGAGGTCAGAGGGCGGTTGGCAAAAAAACTCCCAAAGGAGACAAGAGCCATTTACGCTGCGGACCAGAGCTCAAAAACCCTCTTACGCTGGAGAGCCCTGTACACCATACACACAGTCTCTACGCTCCGCCTCCCTTGCGAACCAGCCGAGTCATTCATGCACACGCCGGGGCCTTTCATCCGCCTTGTGCCCAGCCACAATTGAATTAGACCGGTGCACCACATTTCCATTCCATAATACAGTTTATAGTTTACAGTTTACAATTTACGCTGTGTTCACATTGTTTCTGCTTACGCTAGTTTACATTTACACTCTGTTTACGCTGTCTACGCCCTGTTTACACTGTTTACGCTGTATACGCCTTGTTTACGCTTTACACTACGCTCGTTTACACTTGCACGCCTTACGCTTTCTACACTCTGTTTACGCTTTACGCTGTCTACGCTGTACGCTGTCCACACTTTACACCATTACACTGTTTACACTTTGTTTACGCCTTGTTTTCACCGTTCGCCAGTTTTACGCCCGTTACACAGTTTACGCATAACCCAGCGTATAACACTTCAGTGATGCTCGGGGAAATCCTTGTCTGATCCGCATGCGGACCACCCAAGGTACCCTACCTTCGTGCATTCCAGCATGCCCTCAGGTGAAGGTGGGGTCATCTGTGCTCGTCCTGCGATCCCGCGGTCTCTGTTTTTCCTTCCAGCCAGGGACCGACGATTTCAAGCGGTACACAATGCTTAGCCATGCCCTTCCCATGATGATTAGGAAGTCCCATTTATAATTCTCCACCTTGATTGCTAGGAAATTAGTAGGATAAGACCACCCACAAACAATGGTCATAATGTCTTCTACTAGTCCCAATGGAATAGTGATGGACTAGTTTTCCAATTTCAATCTAATATTACTTTTCTTAAGAGGTGGTAGGTTCCATGTAGCATACATCTCATGAGAAATCAAGTTGACACTAGAACCTAAATCAAGAAGGAAATTACATGGTTCGTTCCTAATAATCTATAAATAAATAAAAGGACTCCTAGGATGGGCTAATTTCCTAGGAACGTTGCCAGCCTGAATCTAATCAAATATGGCATAAGTGGGCATAACAATATGGATTCTGGATAGTATTTGGTTTGAAGGGAACTCAAAGGAATTAAGGATAGAGAGAGATGGAGAAGTAGGGTTGCCAACTACATGTGTATGTGAGGGCTTAGGTGGACTGTTGGATCAGAAAAAAGGTCTTTTTCATAATATATTATCCAAACAACTTGGTTAATGAATTGGTTGTAGATTAATAAACCTAATAGCATTTCATTGCTATGGTTGGGCTAGAAGTTCACCTTGCATAGATGGAGTAGGTGGTAGCTATGTTGAGAATGGAGGAATAGGTGCAAAAATAGGAGGAGGATAAGGATATAAGGTGGTATCCCTTCTTGAATTTGGAAAATGAGTTTGATAATAATCAGGAGGGTAGTAGTGAGGTTGAAAAGTAGAAATGTGACTAGAAGAGTCATGTGGAGATAGGGATTGCTGAACATAATACCCACATGAATTAGGTTATCTGTAAAGGAATTACTACATTGGCAGTGCTAGTGCCCATGATTGTGGTTATTGCCACTGTTGATATTGCTCATATGGTTCTAGTGGAATTCCACTTGGATAATACTATTGTTGTTGATAATACTGTTACTACTGATGGAAATGCCTAAGGTTGCCTTGAGGATAAGGAAATCTTCTAGGTGTTTGCATTCTTGCTAGTTGGAAACTTAGAGCATACACCCTAGACTCCTGTAAGGGTGACACAATGGGGCAACATCCCTTAGGATGTTAGATATCACATTCATTGTCATCATTTGATTCAGTTTCTGCAACTTCCTTTATTGTAGCAATCTTGCCCTTATCCCTTTGATTGGCACATTTAGCTTCCTTTTTCCTCCTATGCTCATGATCACTATCTTGTTCTTTAGATTCTTTAGAAATTTTTAAGATATCTTAAAATCTACTATCTATAGAGTCTCATAATTAATCAACCTTGGCCAAAATTTCAAAGGTAAATTTTTGAAGTGGTAATGTTTTTCAATTCACCACCTCATCAAGTGATCATTCCTCCTCACTCTCCTTCTTGTGAATGGAAGGATTACGGTTGTACTCTTCTATAGTTTTGTGTTTCCTCAACTCTCCTTCTTCCTTTTCCACCTACTCAATCAACCATTAGATCTAATGAGCTCTTAATTCTAATAATTGTCATTGGGGATCGACTCTAAGAGTTCTCCTTGTTTTTGATCGAAGCCCATCTATGATATGACGAAGTTGCTCCTATTGAGAATAACCATGACCAAGCCATCTATGTAATAGAGAATAGTATCAATCCATGACGATATCCAAGGATTCATATGTCCCTTGTTTGCATCCTTGGATCTACCTAAGTTAGACACATGGGAGTATGTCTAATACTTATTATTGAATAATTCAAGCATTGTACTCCACTTTTTGATGAATTCTAGTTCTAAGGACTGGTACCAATTTTTTGCTTCTTTAATGAGTATCCTAGGAAATAACTTAAGCTTTTGCTAGTCAATTTCTATATTTTGTTAAGTACAAGTAGCATGGAAAGCTTGAATATTGTTCTATGGATCTAAGTTATATCCCCCTCCTAATCAAGGGATATTGTTCATGTCTAGCCTCTTGATTTGACTATCCTTTATGTACCTTGTGAGAATCTTCGCTACCTCTGCAATGTTTAGCATGCTCCAGGAAATGAGCAAAGGCTCATCGAGGCCATGATTCTAATGCCTATGATTTCCTCTACTACCCCTTCATTCATGGTGATGGATCTCTCCTAAATGCCTACACCCTTGATCTTAGCTTGCCTAATAGTCCCTATGATTATCTCAGTCCCATTAGTTACCTTCATCATGATTGCATCCCCTACAGTTGCATTTAGAGCCATAAGAGAAAGAAGATGATGACGAATAGAAAGAGGAAGCAAAACTAACACCATCATAGTGCTTTCCACCCCTTCTTCAGTGATCATGGCCATGATCACAATCATGCTTTTTGTCAGCATTCCTACACTAACTCTTCTCCTTGGATCCGATACCATTTTGGGGGTGATGGTCGCTTAGGGCCGTCAAGGACTGGTCCATCTTAGTGTGACACATATGCGGATCATCAAACCGTAGGATCCCTTTACTTCGACTCATTCCTTCTGAATCCATGGCTGACTTCCTCGCATAGCATCTTGTCAGAACTCAATCTTACACAGCGCACTCCTCTCAATCGGCACTTTCTTTCAGGGAGTTCGTTAGAAAAAGAAGCTACCTTCCAACCAAGCTATCAAAAGGGTCGAACAAAAAAATGGAATCATGACATTCAAAAACGAAGCATACAACACACCTAATCAAGAGACAGTGCCAAGAAAGCCATAGTGCTTCCAGATGATGATTATTGACGGAATCTTAGATAAGAAGAAATCAAGATAAGACAAACATAGAGCAATACTCCAAAGAAAAAGATAATGAAATGCCAATTAATCCACAATAGAAGCGAATTCATTAAGAGCAATTGTTGAACATACAAGCAAAGACAAGCTTACAGACTAATACACACAACTGTTTCCCAATACAAATTACCTAATGATTTAGGTCTACCATACTCCTTATATTCAAACAATGTCTTAGCTAACATAAACAAATGAAAGAATAGAAACACTTTCTAAGTTTTATTGGACAATGGGAAAGAGTCTGGTATCTACCCCTAATATTTCAATTAGGCCAAATTTGGGGTCTAAAATGAAGAAAAGTCCATCATGTCCTGTGATAAGCTTAGAACTAGATGGTCCATTAAGGTCATCCTCATCTTGCCCAGTTTTTTTTGAAATAGAAGAACTACCAAATAGTGATAATGATGTTTAGGAAATCCCAATTCCTGATTTAAATCTTCCCTCTCTCATCCAGTCTCATGATAAGTATGGAAAGCAATATGTGTATCCGCCTACGCCAATAGGTGATCTGTATTAAGATGAAGTTGAAAATCCTTTTGAACAAGAAGATCAGGAATTATTAAGACAAGTAGCTTTAGGTAACAAAGTAACTTATGATGAAAATTCTGTAATCATTTATGATGAAGAACGTGAACAAAGGATTCAAGAAGAAGAAAATAGGAGATTTAGGATTCAAATTTTTAATATTTTGGTTCAAGCTGCTTTAGATGAAGTTGATGATGACATCAGGCTTAATGATGATGAAGATGATAAGGATGATGGAGAAGCAAGAATTGGAATTATAGATGGTTATCCACATATTTTGATGTTAAGGTTAAGAAGTTTGACATTTCCTAATGCAACTGATGCTAAAGGAAAAGGAGTTGAGGAGATCTCTGAAGAGCAGCAGGCGATTTTACCATTTTCTAAGGCCTTGCTAAAGAAGAAATCTTTTATGTCAGGAGGACATAAAGATCTAAGATTTCTAGAGATTCCAAAGGATGCAATATACAATTTTGCAAATACATTCTCTGCAAGAATGGCAACGTCAATCTAACAGTCAGAAGCATTGCTTGATATTAAAGGAAAAGGTATCAGACCTATTTTACTACCGTTATTCACTGATGAAGAAATAGATAAATGGAAAGCTCAGAATTATGCATATGTTCATCTGGGTCAAATTGATATCATGGTTAGTCCTAAGTTCAACTACAATATTGGGGCAGAATATGTAGTTACGTTATTAGATAATTGAGTAATTAGTGATGGTATATGCTAAGATCTAGAAACCACATGGGAAACAACAAAGATCTGTCAGTTCAGAGGAACGCTTGATTCTGATGCTCTCTACACAGTCCAGCCAAATTACCAATTAGCATTAAATGATGATTATATAACAAGTGCTTTGTTGTTATGTATAGAGATACATGGCATAGATCTGCTTCCAGGTGTAGTTTATGCAGCTATTGTGGTTCATGGAACGTATCAGCTATCAAATAAAATTCTAATGAACCACAAGTTGAAGTGGGGAGTTTAGTTTCTCAAAGGAAGTTAACATTTGATCACATGTAGAAGATCGATTCATGCACCTGACTACATTCAAAGTTTTCCAAAGATCCAGAACCTGCTACAAGATTAAGAATTCAAGACCATGGAAAAGCCAAAAAGAAGATGGAGTTAATACCTAATTCAACAATTTGGAAGGTCTGAAATAGTTACTTTGGAAGCACTCCCAGTAGTACTCCCTTCTCAAAAATTTGCAAAATCATCAACAACATCAACCTCACCCAACTATGATACTCGTGCTGCAATCTTGATGATGCAACCCTCCTACAGAAAAGTAGGAAACTAAAGGTTACTAAGTGGCGGTCAATGGCCACCTCTTGGTGCATATCATACAACAGCATCACAAGTTGATCCACCAGTTACAAGAGTAGATTGTAGCTACTTGCTTGAGCATTCAGTTGCCAGTCCTACAGACCAATAGGACACCATTCGTCAGCTCAACTACTTGTATCATTGGATGTCATATGCTTCACAGCATATCACACGCATGCATGATCATCTCAGCCAAATTGAACATGGTGTTGATCGGATTGACGATCATGTCAGTGTTATGTCCAAAGAAATGAGCGATCATCTCACTGCCTATGAAGCAATCATTGAGCACAAGCTTGACGAACAGCAGACAAAGAAGTAACAGTAACCGAGTGTGACAAAGCAAAAAATTCAAGCAGTGTATACCCTTGAAAATCAATTGGTTCTTCCAAAAGCTCGAGAATCTTCTGTACCAGTTTTACAAGCTCAACCGTCCGCACCATCAAGTAAGCCAGTCCTTAAAGATCCGAGAGATCATCTACTCCTCAAAAAGATTAAATGTCTTCAAATTGAAAAGGAAGTGAAAAAGCCCAAGTCAGAAGGATAGCAATCAGGACCATCTAGTCCTAAAAATTCAAAGCCAAAATATGAAGATGATTTTCAACGACACATCATGATGGCAAGGAGAGTTCATCTGAATCCTCCATGAAGCAGAAATCCAGTCAATCCACCTCCTGTGTTCTCTGCATTTCAACAATGGCCAACAGCATTAATTCCTGTAATTGACATTATTTTCTTGCCGCCAAAAGAGTTGTTGCACGCATTGCATCTTTGGATAGACAAACTTAGAACAACCATGCATGTTCTAAATCTAGATGAAAGAATAGTCATTATCGATGCATTTACCCAAGCTAGTGGAAAAATTCGACATTGGTGGGAAAGTTCCAGCCAAGAATAGCAAGAACAGATCATCAGCATAGGATTACAAGGTGTGTTCATTGCCTTAGTTACAGAATTTATAGTACATCTTTTTGCAAATATTAGATTGAAAGATAAATTGCTCTTCAGTCAGAGAAAGTTGCATGATTTGAAGTATTTTGAGCAATTTAGTGCTAAATATGTTAATGAGGTCTATAGATTAGCTTTTCATAAAGATCAGATGATTCCTTATCTATATCTAGGAAGCTTGCTTGCTAAACTTGGAAAAATGGTGTTATATAAAGCTCTTGAAAAGAATATAGATCTGTCTTTAACCTACTTTGCAGACATGGTGCATATGGTTAGACAAGAACTTTAGTTTGCATGCTACAATGTCTAGTTACACACTTTACTTCCTTCAGCGGAAGTTTATGCTAATCTAGATGGGGTCGATGTGTTTAGTAGAGCCCCATGAGCTCCTTTCAAAAATCCAAAGAAGATAATATTTCAGCGAAAGTAGTTTAGAAGACCATCTCAACCAAGGTTCACTCAAAGAAAATGGAGATGATCATTCAAGCCAAATTTGAAGCATTTCTTTACTAAGAAATGAAAAGGTCCCTTCAATAGAAAAAAGGTAACCTGTTATTCATGCAAAAATCAAGGTCACTATGCAAATGAATGTCCACAGAAAAGGCCAGATCATAAGATGAAAGCATTCTTTGAAAGCTATATTGAAGACTGGGAACTCGTAGATGATCCAGAAGCAAAAGCCGTAGAAGAAAAGATTTATGCAATTTAAGTCTTGTCAGATTCTAAGCAAGGTTCAAATGAAGAGACACCTTAAGAAAGTGAATTATCACTAGAAGATGGTGAAGAACTCCAACGAAGTTTCATGATGCAGCCATCCTCTAGCGAATTCAAAGAAGAATGGTTCACTGATATTTTGCTTGAAGATCTTGAAGAAGTCAAGACATGGCTAAATGAAGAAGAAGTGTGGTCAACCTCAGATGAATATCAAGAGATTCAATTCAAATCTAAAGATCAATTTGGAGATCGTGATTCAAGTATTTCTTCAACTCTGGGATGTAGAGAAACATTGTTAAAAGCTACCTATGAAGATGATTCAGATGAAGAACCAACCCCGAAGATCATCAACCAAAAGTTGCCAAAGTTCTTAGCCACACCATATCAGAAGCGTTTTCTAGTTGCAGCAAAAATTGGCAAATGGACAAAAGAGAAGACTCGTCAAGTAGACCCTCAAGTTCAGCACCAAATTAAGCATTTACTTTCTCTACATAGCATTTTATTAGTTCCAGTTAAAGTAGTAGTAGATGGAAAAGAAAAGTGGAAGAAATATCAAGCTTTCATTGATACTGGAGCAACTTTGTATTTTTGCCATAAAGATGTTTTAGAAAATTTGGTTACGCATAAACTAGTCACATTGGACACAATGAATGGTGTCAGAAAACTTACCCATTTTGCATTTGATGTGCCAATATCTCTTAATGATGAATATGTGAGTTCAACAAATTTTGTGCAAATCTCTGATAGTGGTTTTGATATAGGATTGGGTGCTTTCTTCATGGACAATCTTGGTCCATACACAATTAGGCATGAAATGATAGTATGTTCATCCTTGCAAAAGGATGATCATCCGAAGATTATTTTAAGTAAATTCCGCCTCAATTGCAGAGAAACAAGCATCCGCAGATTCGCACAAATTTCAATAGAGATAATCCTTCTTTAAAGCAAGTATTGACATAATATGAGCTAGAGGATATTGCCAAGCAAAAATATGCTCTAATTCAAGAATTGAAAATGGCTCAAATTGATTTGAATGATGAAGAGAAAAGATGTTATAGTAGCTGTTGTGAAGAACTGAAGAAATGCTGTTGTGAGCATCCATTGGATTTTTGGGATAAAGATAGTCCTGAAGCACACATTCCAACTGTGCATAACATCCTAGTCCAATCTAAGGTAATTGTACTGAATCAACAAGATACTGAAGAAATGGCAAAACAAGTGGCAGAATTTCTAGAAAAAGGGTTAATTCAAAGATCTCAATCCAATTATGCCTGTTCCAGTTTTATTGTTCGAAATCATGATGAGATAGCCAGAGGAAAATCCAGAATGGTAATCAATTACATACCATTAAATGCAGTTACCATCGACGTCAAATGACCATTACCCAACAAATAGTTGCTAATTCAAACAGTTGCAGGAAAGAAAGTGTTCAGTAAATTTGATTGCAAAAGTGGATATCATTAGATCTGAATCGTAGAGGCTGATATTCATAAAATGGCATTCAACACTCCTCAAGGTTTATTTGAATGGACAGTAATGCCATTTGGGTTAAAAAATGCTCCATCCTAGTTTTAGAGAAGAATGGATGCCATTTTCAAGAATTCACACAATTTTGTAGCCAACTATTTCGATGATCTTGTGATATTTTCAGACAATCCCACAGAGCATGTTTCTCATCTGCATCAGTTTGCACAGCTTTGCATTCAACATGGAATTGGGTTTTCCTCTGATAGTACGAAGTTTCAAATCGGTAAAAAAGCTATTGAATTTTTAGGCATCACCATTCAGGATGGAAAAATTCATATGCAGCCACATGTACTTCAGAAGATTGATAAGTTTCTAGACCAGCTGGCAAATAAAGAACAGTGCCTTCAATTTTTAGGATGTGTTAATTATGTTTCCAAGCACATTGAAAAGTTTTTAAACAAAACCAAAGAGATTCGTTGGTGTAAAAACCAGCAACCGTTTCTTTGGACAATAGCAGCAATAGCCCAAGTAAAGCAGCTCAAAGCAGAATGTCAAAATCTTCCTCCTCTCAAACTAATTTTGCATGGTCCGTTCATCCTGAACACAAATGCAAGTTATGATGCATGGGCAACGGTGTTGCTTCAAGTAAGCAATTTGAAAGAATCAGAACAGGTATGTGCTTATGCCTCCGGAACATTCCAGAAAAGTGAACTGAATTACTAGCCTGTGGAAAAGGAAATTCTTGTAGCAGTCCGTGGTCTAGAAAAGTTTCATATCCATCTCATTGCTGAGCCCTTCATCCTCCACACAGATTCTTCAAATTTAGCAACTTTGCTAAAACGGTGAATCTCCTCATCTCCAAAACTTCAACGTTTTGCGTGGTGGAAATTTTTATTGGCACAGTACAAGTTCTCCATTGAAAGAATTCCAGGCATCACCAATAGTCTTCCGAATGCATTAACTTGTGAGTTAAAACCATAGATCAAAATGTTTCAACCTAAATCGAGTAGCAGTTCTCTCAATCCTATCCAAGATTTAGAAGATTGGAAAATTTGGCTAGTGAAAACATTAGAAGATATTGTTTGCTGGGTTCGACAAGTCTCAAGACTGTTTCCTTAGGATTCTTTACTAAGTGTTTCCAAGCAGTATCCAATGCTTGATTTCTTCATCAACATGGCAGGAAGAATCGACTGTGTCATCAATAATATTTGATGGAGTCGGCTAGAAGGTAAACTATTATACCATATGATGTTGAAAAATATGCTTGATCATTTGATCCTTATCCAAAGGCCATTATTTGTAAACGAAAATGTAAGAAGATATCTCCATGAGATATTAGGATCAACCTCATAGGAAGAAAAGTTGTGTACATCATTCCAACGAATCAAATTTTTCCAAGAGCTTACCTAGTATGCTAATGAACACATAGTGCCCAAGCAACTTCCACTACCAGAACCAAATGATGTCTCATCCATGCCAGCAAGCATCTTGATAGAGCTGTCAAAACTTATCAAGAACTGCAACGATTGTAACTGTGCACGTGGAAAGATTTTTCCTATTCATCGTGCCATTCTCAAAGATATCTAGGCATGCCTTATACACCTCCCTTTCTTGTTTTCCAAGTAAAGTTTTAGCTTCACTTGCACGTCAAGCAAATGTGGTGTGTTTTGGAAGCCTCAAGCTTCCCTGTCCTATAAATAAAGGTCCTCGGTGCACCAGAAGAGGGTAAGAGAGAAAGGTGTGAGAGTGTGTGTGTATTAGTCTGTAAGGTTGTCTCTTCTTGTATGTTCAGCAGTTTCTCTTAATGAATTCCCTTCTATTGTGGATCAATTGGAATTTCATTATATTTTGCTTTGGAGTATTGCTCTATGTTTGTCTTATCTTAATTGCTGCTTATCTAAGATTCTGTCATTAATCATCCTCTGGAAGCACTGTGGCTTTCTTGGCACTGTCTCTTGATTATGTGTGCCATATGCTAATGCTCCATTTTCAAATGTCATGATTTTGTTATTTTTTTCAACCCTTTTAACAGCCTGGTTGGAAGGTAGCTCCTTTGTCTAATGAACTCCCTGAAAGAAAGCGCCGATTGAGAGGAGTGTGCTCTATAAGGTTGAATTTTGACAAGACGTTGTGTGAGGCAGTTAGCCATGGATTCAGAAGAAACAAGTTGAAGCAAAGGGATCCTGTGGTTCGATGATTTACATACGTTTCATGCTAAGCTAGACCAGTCCTTGATGGCCCTGAGCAATCGTCACTGTAGATTTTTGTTTTGACCTCTTTCACTAAAGTTAAGGAGAGGAGTTTTGCTAAATGGAAAAATCCCAGAGAAGGGTTCTCCACCATCTTTTTGGTAATAGGTATGGGGAATCATTGAACCATGTTCCCTTTGCATATTCATAGTGCTACTCTAGCTATCAATCACTTAGACATAGTGCATCAGTGAGATAGCAATCCGTAGCATCACTATCCTACACAATGTACTCAACATAAAGTCCTTAGAGGTAATCACATACGAGTTTGTTGGAGCATCATAGGAATGGATCAATCAGGAGGAAAAATGATGTTGCCCTCCATGTCATGCCACCACATTAGTTCATATTGGTGTAAGATGAAGATAAAATTAGGTACATACTCATCAAGATGATCATATGCCACTCTATATTATTAGGGAACCCACTGATTTACTCTGTCAAACTTGGGTGAAGAATCACTCCTATGAGAAGAAGACATTTTGTTATTTTAATGGATGATATTACTTTAAGGTTCATTCCAATGATCTTGAATAATTTTCACTAAATCCTAGATAGCACACGTAATAAACAAAAGGTCCCTAGCAATGGCACTAATGATGAGTGGCGAGGTACCCCTACATCCAACCATACAAATCATAAGCATTTATGCATGATCTAGTCAAATTTCACAAACCTTAAGTTCCTAAGTACACTGGTTCTAGGACGTGGAATCTAATCATGACAATTGTTGTCTTCTCAACTATACTTGTGAAGCATAATTGTATGGTTAAGTATAACTGAGGTACATGATTTTTATTATTTTATATTTTACTTGTCTATGATTAAAAAAAAAGTTTAAACTTAATTTATGAACCAATTTCACTAATCTAATTGCTAATTAATAGCTTACTATCCTAGCATAAGTATCTAGTCCTACTTTCTATGCACATCTTGAACACATATAATGCTATTGGGTTACCAAACGTTAAGCATTGTTGGAATCACCAATAGTCATACGCATGTTCAAAGTATTCATACTTATGTACTTAATTAATTTCTATTTAATTTAACTAACTTACTTTAGCTTAATTACTTGGGAGCATTAAAAATTGCATAAACATTAAATGCATGAATAAAATATTTAAGCTAGCCAAGGTGCTGCAAGGTTTGATCAGAAAGCTTATCTTTACTGCCACACACATTGTCATGATTAGGTACAATAATGTTCAAATAAAGATCCATATACTCAATGAATCTTACTATAGGCACTTTGGAAAATATTCTAACTCTAGAGAAAAGAAACTGCAAGAGCTCTACTATGCTATGAAAGAAATTATATGAAAACAATGTGTCCAAGTGCTATATTTATAGGTTGGCACATAGCCTATGATATCGAATATCTGACATTACATCTAGAGACCCAATATCTTGTATCTAATATCAAGGATCTAATATTGTGTATCCAATATCACAGCCAGGAAAAACACTATTTATGATCAACTATAACATTTTCCATACCCTTCTTGTTCATCATTGTTATGTCAAATTCTTGTAAGATAATGAGCCATCTAATCACATAGGGGATGATTGCATGTTTTTTTATAAGGAAACAAATGGCTTTGTGGTTAGTGTGGATGTAGATTGGGTACTCGGCCACATAATGTCTAAACTTTTCCATTACATACACCATTGCCATTAGCTTATTTTCTATTGTGATGTAGTAAAGTTATGTCATGATGATGCTTTTGCTAGTACAATGAATGTAGTATGGCCTCTTCTGGTCATCTAACTATGTTAGAACCATGCCCAATAAGTAATTCAAAGCATCTATCATGATGTGAAATGGCTTGGACCAATTCAAAGCTTGTAGGATTTGTGTTTCAATCAGCATCTGTTTCAAGGTTTCAATAGCCTTTTCACATGACTAAAATCACTAAAAGAATGCATCCTTCTTAGTCAATTCAACTAGTGGTTTTGCAATCCTTGAGAAGTTATCTATGAACCTTTTATAATACCTAATGTGGTCCAAAAATAATCAAAATTAATTAACAATTTGTTGTCTTTGGGTGATATTTTTTATGACTATGATTTTTTCATAATCCACTTCTATTCCTTAATAGAAAATTTTGTGCCCTAAGACAATCCCATCTTGGACCATAAGATGGATTTTTTGCCAATTGAGCTTTAGATTAGTTTCTACACATCTCTTTCATACCTACTCGAGGTGGTCTAGTGCTTGTTTAAAATCTAGACTATGCATGGAAAATTCAATCATAAATACTTTAACACCATTTCTTATTTGTTTCTAGAATATGTGAAGTACAAGTCTATGAAAGGTGGCTGGCACATTGCAAAGGCTAAAAGGAATTTTCTTATAAGCAAGAATTCCCCATAAACTAGTGAATGTCATATTCTCTTGGTCCTTAGGCATGATGTAGATTTGATTATATCTATTGTATTTGTCTAGAAAACTATAGTACTCATGTCTTGCAATAGTATCTAGGACTTTATAAATGAATTACAAGGAAAAATGATCCTTGAATGTGGTAGAATTCAACAATCAGAAGTCGTTGCACACTCACCACTTGCCTCCCTTCTTTAGAATGATTACCAAATGACTACCCCACTCACTATCTGCAATGAAATATATGAATTTGGCCTTTAATAATTTTTCCAAATCCTACTTGATTACTTTCTTAAGTTTTGGGTTAAGCCTCCTCTACAATTAGCATCATGGTCTTACTATTAGATAAATATATATTTGATGTTGATAATTCTTGGATCAATTCCTATGATCTCATCATATGACCACGCAAATGTTATTGGCCACTTATTGATTACTTCCAACAAATTCTTCTTCTACTCTTTATCTAGGTTGGTGTTAATTATTATTGGCTTCTAATTATTTAGGAATGCATATTCAAGTGCTGCCATTAAGGCCTTTAGTTCTAGTGGTTCTGGTTCAATCTTATTTGGGATCTCTAATTGTCCAAATTCTATTTCCTCTTCTTAACCTTAATATGAGTAAGGAAATCTTCTTCTTAGTTGTTCTATCTTATAAGCTTCTTTATGTACGCATTTATTATTTGTTTCATTGGTTCCATGTATATATTTGATTTGATTTTCCTATCTATAATCAGCCACTAGATGCCTTCTTGTTGGGTGGCTACTACATACAAGAACTTTGCACATACATTTCTTTGATACATTTGTTGCATGTTGTATTCTCTTCCTATCTGATTGTTCATATCGTTTGCACATAACTACACCCATTATCATTGTATGGAATACATGAAACATTTCATATCTAAATGATTCTTACTTCATCTTCCTTTCAAATTTCCAAGGACAAATCTTGAATACTAAGCTTAGCATCAACAATGCTAAGCCAAGCCCTTCCCATTATGATTGGGAACTCTCCCTTATTTTTACCTACATGAATAGCTAGAAAATTAGTAGGGTAGTACTAGCCACAAATGGTGGTGATCACATCATCCACTTATCCTAGTGGAATTATGATTGATTGGTCTATAAGCTCTAGCCAAATATTACTTTTCTTGAATGGTAGTAGATTCCAAGCCTAATACATATGTTGTAATATCAGGTTCACTCTTGACCACAAATTGAGTAGAGCCTTACAAGGTTTTTGCCTTGCTACTTGAAGGTACACCAAGGAACTTTCTAGATCTATTCAATTCTTAGGAAGTGCTCCTACCTTAATCCAATGAGTGATTATTTATGTTAGCATGAAAGTTGTTACATTTGTATTAGATGTTGATTGAAGCTTGCTATTTCTAGGAGAATTGGATGTGGATGGAGTGGAAGTAGATGTGTTCCCCATTCATTGAACCTTCTCTAGACTCATTCAGAAGAATAGTCATTTCATGCATTGTGGTTCCTATATAACTATCTCCTCCTGCATGGTCATAGTCCTAGTTGTGTTTTTCTATTGTGGTTGTGATAATAGTTGTCCCTACATTATAGGTGGTGGCATAGGTGGCAAAGTATTAGAAGTTTGATTTAGTGAAATAGCTACTTGTGGATGCATGTACAGAGAAGGTGTTGGTCTATGGTATTTTTGTGGATAATATTGTGAATTTTTAACTATTACATTCCCAAGAGAAATCGAACACTGGACATAGTATCCATAAGGGTTAGGTTGCTGATATGAATACTACTATTGTAGTGGTGGCATTGACCACAATTGTGGTTGGTAACACTACTGATGATATTGCTCCTATGGCTACAGATAGGTTCCACTAGGGTAGTAAGCTAGTTGGAAGGTTTGAAGATAATTACCTTGAGGATAAGGTAACTGTTTGGGCATTTTCCTCTTGAAAAATCTTGGGTTCAATGCATATGCCCCTATTTCTTGCAAATGTATCATAACAGGACAACACTCCTTAGGGTAGTCATACTAGCACACAGAACATCCTTCCTCTTCATTTGAGCTTATACCTAAATAGTCTTCCATTGAAGTTACCTTTCCTTTTTATCCAAAGTCCCATTTCTTCTTCTTTTCCTTGCCTTTACTAAAGGCTTTCTCAGTTGTTTCCTTCACAATTTTTAGAGTTATTGTAAATTTTTCATCTACCAAATCCTACATCTTTTCTACCTTTGCTACTATATCTATGATATATTTTTAAATAGGTAGAGTTTTCTTTTGGATTACCTCGTCCAAGGTTTCTTCCTCCAATTGATCACACATTTGTACATTCCTTTTCCTAATGATTAGATCTCTACTGTACTCCTTAGCTAATCCTCTTTTCTTTAACTCATCTTCTTCCTTCGCCACTTGGTTAATAAGTCTTTAAATTTGATGCGCATTCATTTCTAATAACCTATCTTAGGTATAAATCCCAAGGGTTCCCCTATTTTTGTTGTGTAGCCCATCAAAAATGTGCCTAAGTTGCTTTCTTTGAGAAAATTCATGGCTTGGGCACCTATGTAGAAGTGAATAGTATCTACCCATTGCCACATTAAGGGATTCATGGGTTCCTTGCTTCCATCCCTAGATTTTTTTCATTTGACACCCAAGAGTAGGTTTGATACTTGTCATTAAAAAGTTCAAGCATGGTACTCCATTTCCTAATTGATTCCAATTCCAATGACCTGTACTAGCTTTTAGCCTCTTTGACAAGTGTTTGAAGGAACAACTTAAGTTTCTACTAATCACTTTCTATGTTATGTAGGATGCATGCATCATGGAATGATTGAAGGTGGTGTTGTGGATCTATGTTGTATCCACCCTCAAATCTAGGCATGTTGTTCATGTTTAGACACTTGATATGGTTGTCTCTTATGTACCTAGTTGGAATATAAATAGCTTCCCATATATTTATCATGTTCCCAAGTGCCAATAGGGGCTCTTTGCATTCATAGGATTCATATGCTCTATTGTAGTAGTGCCCCCATTAATGTTCATACATCTCTCTTTTGTTATGTCTATCTCTGTTTTGTCATGGCTCATACTCCTCATCTTCCTCATCATATTGCCTTGGATGATAGTCATTTCATTCATGAGCTCGCTACCTTTTCTTATTGATGAGAGCAGTTACTCTAGTAGTTATTCTNTGCTACCTTTTCTTATTGATGAGAGCAGTTACTCTAGTAGTTATTCTAATTATTAGATCAGTTACTCTAGTGGTTACTCTAGTAGTTATTCTAATTATTAGAGCGGTTACTCTAGCAGTTACTCTAACTATTAGAGTAATTACTCTAGTAGTTACTCTAGCAGTTACTCTAATTATTAAAGTGGTTACTCTAGTAGTTATTCTAATTATTAGAGTGTTTACTCTAGTGGGTACTTTAGTAATTATTCTAATTATTAGAGAGCTTACTCTAAGTATTAGAGTAGTTGCTCCCAAGCCTATAAATACAATGCCTATGTGCACAACTGAAAAAAAAGTCTTTTAGCAATTAAGTAGCCAAACTCTTGTAGTCTATTTAAAAGTTAGAGTATTTTCCAAGTGCCCATAGTAGGAGGTCTAAGTGTGGATGGATCTTTATTTGATCATTGTGTACCTGAGCACACCTTGTGTACAGCAATAAAGACAAGTTCTTTGATTCATTCTTGCAGCACTTGAGATTTGTTTTCTTATGCATTTATTTTATTCTATTTTCTTATGCATTTACTTTATTCTATTTTATTTTATGCACTTTACATTTTTGTTATTAGCACAACAATTCATTTTTATCAATTAAGAAAATCATTAAATTACACAAGCATAACCACTTCGAGCATGCGTGTAATGCTTGGTAACCCAGTAATTATTAGCATTTGCTAATCCCAGCAATGTTGCACTAGTTTAGGATGTGTACGGTAAGTGGGAACTGATTCTAGTGTTAGGATTAGTTAGAACTTAGTTAATGAGTAGTTAAGTTAAATTAGTCACTTAGTTACCTCTCTCCTTCCCTACTAATGTAGGACATAAAAATATAAAAGCTATAAAAATCATATGCCTTAAGATTACTAAACCATACAATCATGATATATAGGTAAGCTTGGGAAGATAATGATCAACCAACCCATCCTTATTGTAGAATGGGGCATAAGCACTTAGTCCTTGAAATTCCACCGGATCATGCATAAAATGCTCGTATTCGTATGGCTGAGCATAGCGGGATCTTGCTACTCATCATTGGCATCGTTGTCGTTGACTTAGTTGTTTGTGCGCTAACTAGAACATAGGAAATCATTCACATCATTGGAATGAATCCTTAGGATTGATTGAGAAAATAATAAATAAGAATACATTACACACTGAATAGACAAGTATGTCTCCTTCTTCATATGAAAGTAGCCTCACCACCTAGGTCTAAAATAGGAAATAGTCAACGACGTAATACACATTACATTGATCCGCCAATCCCTCAACAAGTTTGAGTGGTATATATTCATTCTGATGAGTATATACCAGACTTCACCTTTATCCTTCATCAAGATGAACGATTGCATTGGTGAGACTTAGAAGGTAACATAGTGATACATCCCAATCATTCAGTCCTAAGCATGTTTCTTGATGCTCTCACACGAATTGGCATGCCGCACTTACACGTAGAATATGTTGTGTAAGACCATGACTCAAGAGAATACCATCCCATAGAGGCATAACATCAAAGGGACTTGCAATAGGAGAGACATCATAAGTCTTTGAATAGTAAGTGGTCCCAGGATGCCCCACATGTCTTAAGCAAAAATGAGGGTGGTGAACCTACCTCAGGTAGTTGCCCATACAACAATGTTCCTCCCCTTAACTTTGGCCAAGGGGTCGTGTATCAGAACCTTCATTCCACTATTCATAACCCAGGTTTTGATACCCACGGGCACAAAGGGTCTGAAAAAGAGACACAAACTCATGATAAAGATGGACATTCTGATCGCAATCATGATCAAGGCCAAGATCGTAGAAGAGAAGGTAGCAGACATTGTCATGGTAATGGTTCTCCTTCTTCTTTACCTTTATTATCATCTTCATCCTCTCCTTTAATATTCAAATGTGATCATAAAGAAAAAGACTATGGGGATAAAGGTAGGCAAAGTGGAAGTCATAGATGAAACAACTAGGAAAGGGGATGAGGGCACTCTAGAGAGTCATGACACAGAAGAAGGGAGAGTAGGGAACAACGTAGGCATCATAGATGCCATGGACGAGATAATAACGATGAACCCCTACTCGCTACTCGAAGTATGTTATACATAACTAAGGCTATTAGAATTCTATCAAGGCACCAAAAAAATAGTAGGACCAAGAGATTAGATATGAACAATATCCCACGATTTAAAAGAGGATACAACACTAATCATCACAATCATTTACAAGCATTCCATGATGTGTGTGCCATAAAAAACATAGAGAACGAATGGAAAAAACTTAAGTTGTTCCCATGGATAGTATTTAAAGAAGTGAAAAGCTGGTACTGGTCCTTAGAACTAGAATCTATTCATAGATGGAGTACTATGTTAGAATTATTCAACGATAAGTACCAAATGTACTCCTGAGTGTCCAACCTGCAAAAGCAAATCCAAGACTAGAAACTTACTAACTCTTGAATGAAATATTATTGGCCCAAGAATATCTGTAACACAAAATGTGGGTATAACATTAAAAATGAAAGTATTCAAAACATAATAAGTTCAAATTTACCTCTGATTCTTTTTCCTTTTATTTATCGCTCAACTCCTATCCTCTTAAATCTTACCCATTGGGTTGTTTCTAATGAAAATGAGAGATTACATATATATATAACAACAAGAATAAACTATCAAAAAAATTATGAAAAACATTGGAAATTGGCTTTGTTGCCTCTACCTCATTCCTCCTTGGACATACTTTTCTAGTACCTCCTGTTGATCCAATTTGTAGCCCAAATTTCACTAGCACATGAAGATCATGAAAAAAAATAATTGATAAACAAGAAAAAATAAATATAAAGAAAATTTTATACCTCATTAGTTCCTTTTGAATTGTGAGCCTATTTGAGAGTTTTCTAGCCTTTCTTGGAACCTTTAATTTGAGCTCTCACAACTCTCTATTCCTCAAAGAATTCATGGTATGAACTAGGATTGTAATGATTAAAGCTATTATTTGAAACATCATAACATCATATTAGGATCATAATTAAGGATAAATAACATATAGTATAAAGTTTCTTTGGATATCTCTTAGTAGTATTCATAAGTTCCATGACAAGATATAAATATGTCAAGCAAGAGAGGGACCAATCATACACCCTACCATTTTTTGCATCATGGATAACGTAGATTGAGTAAAAAGTAGCATGGGAAGCTTGGGAATTCCACAAAATATTGATATATGTGAACAAAAATAATTGAAAATCTATCCTATCAATCAAATCAACTTTGAAAAATTTCTTTTGAAGAAGCATGAAAGTACATACATAATAAAACATTTTCCTCTTAAAAAAGCCTTGAATTCAGTAGATTGTATGTTAGGTTTGAGAGTATATACCCTAATATGAAAGCCTAAGATCTTTTAGAGGATATTAGCTATAATCATAGCCCGTTCAAAGATTATTTTTTAATGAGTACTTCCACAAAGATAGTAAATGTTGCATCATTGAATTACCAAATATTTATTGTAAAGAGTTTGAAATATGGAACAACCTACAATTTTGAGAAACTAGAAGTTGTAAGATATTCAAAGCCCTCAAATTATACCAAACTATGAATTAAATTAGTAGCTTCAACTATATTATTTTGATATAAAATAATGGAAACAAAACCTACATTGCCTATGATTGTAGGAGAAGCCTAATAAAAATGATTAAGAGGAGTCATATTACAAAATCTGCTACACCAAACAATTGTTACAAATATGCTATGAAAAAGATTGATTTGATGATGATGTGTTAAAAGATCCCTATTCCCATGAATTTATAGAAAGGATCAAGAATTCTAATGATAGTTGGAAGGCCAAGTTATCTAGACAAATGTACAATTAAAGTTTAGTTAATAAAGTAAGTAATTTATTAATTAATTTTTTAATTTGATGATATATAAGATTAATAAACAAGAAATATCTTGAGTTCAACACATAGTGCTCTACAAGATGATTCCAATGATACTAATTTTATTAAAATCTAATCCATGGTTTGTGAAATATTATGTTTCTCCATAAGAATGTTGTTAATTAAAATTAAAAAAAGAGTACTTTAGAAAATTAAAGTTAAAATTTATTTTAATTATTTTTGCTTTTGAAAAATTAAAAATAAAAATTAAACACAAGATCTCTATCTTATCAATTCCAAATCTTAACCATTTATATGTTGACCACAATAGCAAACCCTTCTAGTTGTAGACATAAGCATATGTATACAAATTTATATTTTAAAAATTCTCAACAAAAAAATTGTCCTACCTTAGGGTTAGGACAAGGTAGCACCTACTAGCTGCTACCTTGGCTAGGTGTGCTACTACCTAACTAGGTCATAGGGCCCAACCACACTTCATTGTAATAAGATTGGCCATAGCATTGACTCATCATGATGCAACATGGTAGGCTTGCTAGCCATAATAACTAGTCATGCCATATGGTGGTTGACTAGACTACAAGATTGGCCTACCAGCCAAATGGTAAGGTAAACCTAATGATCTTCATTTTGCTCCATGTAATGTCCTTTCCCTTGCCACTGCTTCATGTCACCCTCACATTGTTGCTACTCCATATCATCCTCCATGCATGTCATTGTCCCATGCATCATTCACCTACCTTCTCTATCACCTTCACTTTCCAATCTACTAAAATGGTTGGTAAATACTACCTTCTCTAACCATTATCGATATTGGATGATATTACCTCCACTACCTCCTCTAGCAAGCATCGACTCTAATGGAAACTATCTCCTTTGGTAGTTTTGACAACCAAAAATTTATTTGTCAAGTGATGGAAAATTCCAAAATTTACTAAATAATAGAAAATTTTGAATTTAATATTTTGAACAGAAAAAATTTAAATACGAAAATGTAATAAATTTTACTAATTAGTCAAATTGAAAAATTGATAATAATTGGGATAAAAATTCTATAATTAAGCTTGCTCAAGTAAGAGTAGTAGTGGGATGGATGATCTCTTGGGATGTCCTGAAAAGCATGAAATTTTTTTCCAACTTTAAATGAACATAAATTTTAATTCTAGTGTCCAATATTAATAAAGAAATAGTCATTTCTAATAGATTTGGACCTTCTAGACATAAAAAAATAATTAGATTTAACCTATGAAAGCTTAAAAATTAGTTTTTTAAGTCAATATTTTTTCATTATAAAATATGAAAAAGCTTGATTTCGAGCCTAAAACTTGATTCTTTTTAATAAAATTAAACTCTTTAAAATTAATTAAGTCTTGATGGAAGGATATATAGAGAGAAAATTCATTTCAAAGTAGTTATAACCCATTCTAGAACTAATTAACCATCCTAGAACCCATAAAAAGGACCATCGAGGATGATGGATAATCACCCTACCTTTTCTCTTCATCCTATCATGTTTGGAACCCAAATGGTGCATTGGAGAATGATGGAGTCTCAAGTCAATGATTGTATAAATATTTTTAAATAACAAAGTAATAAAGTCAAAGGTATGCAAGAGGAGCTCTAATAGTTAAACCAAGAATTTAGGAAAAATATACAAGACATGTCAAACAATATTAGAAATTGTCCCATAATTCAAAAGTGAAATGGTCTAAAGTCTAGGAGAAGATGGATTCTTTTGCAAACCCCATTAAGCAATTAACTAACTATTTAACGTAGCCTCCCAACCAAAATCAACATCCACCTAGAGACCACAGTCAAAATCAACACCCATTTAGGGATCATAACCAAAATTGGCATCCACCTAGGGATTATTACAAGGATCAATTTCAATCCTAAGGTCAACACCAAGACCAATTTCCACATGGGGATTATTATCAAGGCTATTCCCCACCTATTCGTCATCAATGTGCTAATTTTCCATTATAAGGATATAGACTAGAACTAGAATGGGAAGATGATGAGTAGTGGATATACCCTAAGCCCAACCATAAGAATCACAAACATGTATTAGCAATTGAGTCAAATTTCGTGGACTTCTTAAGTTTGTTCATAGTCCTAAACTATGAGTCAAGGAGTTTCATGATCGCTATCTTCCTAACTCACACTTGTGGTGCTATGTGTATGGCTAAATATGAGTTAATATATATGCTATTTATTTATATTTATATTTTTATATTTTTTATCTTAAGTTCTATATGAGAAACTAAATATTTAATGATTAATTATTTTAACTACATCACGTTCTAAAGGCTAACTACCCTAACATAAGTAGCCATTTTCTCTTGCTACACATATCTTGGATTTGTATAAATGCTACTGGATTACCACGTGGTCATTATTGGGTGCACTAACTAGCCATTTTTTGGATTACCAAGTGTAATACCTTATGCTCGAAGTGGTTGTACTTATGTGTACATGGTTAATTACATTAAGTATCTATGACTTGGAATATTAAATGGATGCAAAATAAAGTGTTTTCAAGGAATATTAAGCTAATCTAAGTGCTACAATGAATGCCATAAATCTTAAATTTATTGACATTCATGCCAATGCATTCAAGTACATGGAACTCAAATAAAGTTCCATACAATCTCTTTCACTCATACTATGGACACTCAAAGGAAAATATTCTAACTCTAGAAAAGATAAACTTTAAAGGCTTCACCATAAATGTGGTTGGTACATGCATTTATATAGGCTACACCTATATTAGCATTGACGTATCTATATTGACCCATGTCACCATGCATCAATGGGGATGTATTGATGCATGTCCATCGAAACAACCTTTTTATGATGCTTCACCATACCTCCACAATTGAATGAAAACTCATCCTCAAGTGAGAAATAGTAGGATCAAGCTTTTTACAAAAATAAGAAAAGTATGAAATTTATTAACTAAAAAACAATATATTGATTAACTAATAGACTCTAAGTGTTAAATTGTACAGGATTACAAAATTGGTATCCATGACAACAATATTGGACGCATATAAAAATTTCAGTAGGTCCATTTTAGTTGTTAAAGACTAGGAAAATTCTCAAATAGCGCCAAGATGTGGATGCTCCTAGGACATTGAAGGTCCTTCACTAAGCTATGACTCTTGTGACTATGGAGGTGACTAAGGCTAACCTACTATTGCTATAACTTTTGGAGAAAGCTTGAAAGAATCTAGTAATGATTTTTTTCTTATCTTCCTTGTTGCATGCATTAAACGTAGTCCACATGGCTTCATTGATGTGGGTTGGCATGGGGACATTTGATGGGCAAGACATTGCTGGGAACATCTCCTTCACATTAATGAACAAGGCTATGAATTACTTATGTTTAATGTCAAACATCTTTACTAGGTTATGTAGGTCCTAGTAGTCATTCATTCTCTTGGCCTAGAAATAGTTCATTAGTTAGTGAATTTGCTCTTGCAAACTTCTAGCTCTATGTTGGTTGTCTTTAAATATTGCTTGGTTTCCTTGTGGTGCTTGAATTTTACCTCATATATTAGGTAGGAACTAGTCACCTACTTCTCTAACTTAATTCTTGGCCTTCCTACTATCAACATAGTCAAGTTTACATATTAGAGGTTGGCAAGCTTCATATACTCTCTTATCTCCTCAATCTGCAACTCCTTTAGGCAGATTTTGGCTTTGTTGTATGTAATTAGGCCATCATAAATGGCTATGACACATCATCTTTTATTGAAGTTGTTGTAGGATCTTGTTCATCTTTGTCTTGGTTAGTTAAATCTTCTTTTCATTTACCTCTTTGAGGAGCCTAACCTACTTCTTGTAATGATTTTTAACTAATTCAAGTTTCTGGACTTCATTCTTCCAATTAGCTATCTCAATGGCCATTTTCTAGTAAAGTGCTTATACTTTCTCCTTTGAGAGATTTCGATTTTCTATTGCCAACCTTCTTAGATCAAGCTTCATGTTGGTTAGCTTCTCCCAATACTATTTAAAAAATTCAACCATATGGTCTTTTTACTATTTGACATTACATAGGTGATGGATATCCTTGGTGAAAACCATGTTTTCTTTGTGGACTTGTGACAAGTCAATATCGATGTTAAAGGTTATGGATTTTGACAAGGATGCATAAAAGACCATTGCCTCCTTTACATTCTCAACCTCTCATATTCTATGGGGAATTTATTAGAAATTTTCATCTCATATGAGTTCTAGGTTGAGAATGATGGGTTGGAGAGATGGACCCACAACTTCACAACTTTGGTAACCAACTATTGGTTCTCAGTGGTGGTTTCCTATAGTTGGATGTTGGTGATGAGAAGTTTACTCTTTATCTTTAGTAGCATTGACTAGATTGTTGTTATTTCATCTAGGAAATTGAAGATCTCTAAAAGTGATTGTCCAGATTCCACCAATCTTTCCAACACTTCTTCATGTTGGGCTTCACTCAACTAATCGCTTCTTACTCTTATATATGCCTAAATATCTACCATTGGCAATGTATAGTACATGGGGGAGACCTACCTATTCTAAAACAACTAACAAGAAGATGCATCTAGAGGAAGGTCTTTGGGCTCTAAAAATTACAAGAACTTATCTCTTGTTTGAAGGAAAATTATGGAAAATGGCTAAGTGTTATGAGTATTTATACTATTTTTTAGTTGTGTTGATGGGGATGCATCAACACATTAATCTAGGTTGATGGGGATGCATCAACAAAACTATTTTAAGTGAAATTTCCATTTGAAGACTAAGTATTCTGAAAGAGGTTGAGGATGAAATTAGAGCCCAAAGGAAACCATAAAAACCTAGAAGGATGGAAAAACATGAAATAGGATGTTAGATTTAATGAGAAAAGGAGATTTGGATAAAACACAGATGCTAAAATATTGTAAAACTAGATGTTTGATGTGGTGATATCATAGGATTGATTGCAAAATAACCAAGGAATAAGAAGTTTAACTGAAATAAGATCTAGGGGTATGCACATGGATCCTCCCCAAAGTAGGCTCATGCCATTAATGCCCTTACATGCCCTCATACCAAGGATTTCGTAGGCACCAAGGATGATTAACAATCATAGGTAGATAAAAACTAAATTCACAAAAGAGATAATGGAAGGGTTATAACATACCAACACATTCATTGACCATGATAGGAGGTAGTGAGGTGGAGGATGATGAGAATAGAGATATGGAAAAGAAAGATTTGGAAGAGAGTTTCACATCCCAGTTACATGAAGTCCTTGTGGAACTTGTGTTTAGGATGAATAGATACTATCCTAGCCTTGGTTGGAACCAAGTCCTCCCACATTTAGTAACTTCATATTGTCATATTCTAATTGTTTGACCAACAAGAGTCCATGAGCACTCCCAAAGATTACCCATAACTCCATGTAAAGAAGGAAAGAAAAGGAGGAAGGTGCAAAGTGCCTTAGTTAGAGGGGTGCCTTCAAGCATGGATAACTTGTCTTTCCAGCCTCATAACCAATGCTTTTAGAACATTATTATATCTAAGGAATGTGCTTTAAATTTCCATGTATGTTGGTTTTATTATGAAAACCACATGATGTAAAGACATGCTTCCTATAATTGGTCGATAGTAGGAGTGTTGAGAAACCAATGAGAATACCCATAAAACTCAACAAGTTAGGTACATAAGGTGAAAAATTCCCTTGAATTTAGACCCTTGTTCATTCCACTTGGTCCTTTCCAAGTACATTAAGTATCAATATCATTAATTATTTTTAAGTTGTAATTAGCAGAATGGGGGGGGGGATGATGTGGACCCATTTACTAATACCATTAGAAAATTAATGCTTCATTAATCGATCACATAATCCTAAGGAAAAATGAGTCATTAAACAACCAATCCAAACATGAAATACATTATGAAATGAACTTCTAATAGTAGCAGCTATGGCAAAAGCACAAGATTCCCAATGAACAAACAAATAAGAATACAACATAGAAGGGAAGTTAAATGTCATGATTAGAATATTTGGTTGCTGAAAAATCAAAGATCCTAGGTGGAATAGCTTTAGCCTTGGATCCCAAGGACCCTAAAAATAGGATTTGAGATGCCCTAGATGATCTTGTTGATCACCTAAGGACTTACAGAGTGTAAACAAGGATAATAAAAATAAAAATAATGTAGATTCAATTCTAGGAAAATGCATAGAATAATACAAAAATAAAGCTATAAAATTATAGGTAAATGCACAAAAAATATAACTATAAACTTTATTGCAATAAAATTTTGAAAGCAAAGAGAAATTCAAGATCTTTACAAATGGTGCTAAGGGATGCAAAGAATTCACTTAAATGGGTTGTTTGGAGTTTTCTGAAGTTGATAGCCTTGGATGCCACAATTAGCTCCATAATCCAAATGCTTCATAACTTTCAAAATTGTAAACCCTTACTATACTCCTCACCATATCTGCAGCATTTGTAGTGTAGAGGGGTAAGATGTCTGGAGACTTTGGGCCATAGGAAAGAGCCACACTAGGAATCTTAATGCCTAGTTTGCTCACCATTTCCAAAAAATCTCACACAATCATAGGGGTTGAACAATGGCCAAAATGGTTGTAGGTTTCATGCTAGAAAATTTTCAAAATCCTTGTTTCTACGCTGAGTTTTCAAATCTCTTGAATGCCAAAAAAGTGGAACCCTCTCATGGTGTACAAGCCTAGTTTATATAGGTTTGATGGCCATAATTTGGGCTAGAAATGTTTGTCCTAAGTGCTTAAAAATTGCTATCACATGCAGGTTTTTTAGGTGTATAAATCTAGCATGGTTTCAATGTATGGTAAGTTCTGATACCCCTAGGGTACCAAAACCATTTTAGTTCCTAAAAATAGTAAATGAGAATTTTACCCACACTAGCTTCTTTCCCCCACACTAGCCTTCAAAGAGAAATGCTAGGCCTATAGGAATCATGTTGGGTTGCATGGGATACATTGGGTTGCATGAGCAATTTTGGGGTTGTTGGGGGTCACATTAGAGTTGCTAGAGTAATGTTGGGATTGCAGAAGCCATGTTGGATATGCTAGACCAATGCTAGGGTTGCTAGACCAACATTGAACATGTTGAACTTTAGGAGCAATTCTAGGATTGTATGAGCCACATTGAGGCTTCCATAGCTAAACCACCCAATGCTAAGCATAGGTGACTCCAACGTTGAAAAGGTTACATCCCCTACAAAACCAATTAAAATGCCAATTTTGGCAATCCAAAGGGCATTTTTGACTTCCCTAAGCCCAAATATGGACATTATATGACTTTTTTCACCTAGGGGTTAAGCCTATGACCACTTTTGAGGCATTTTTCTACCCAAAAAGTTAATGTGAAATTGCATCTCATAGATGGCAATCTTTACATTTTGTAATGCAATTTTATCTTTGGGTTTCATGGGGTAAGAGTTACGATGTTGAAAGGTTACAACATGCATTTTCTTGGTGGTATTTCATTGGCCCCTCTTTGTTGGTTTCTTCAAGATAGGCCTAAGAGACACCAACAACGAATAGAAAACACCATTGCAAATCCATCATCTATGCTCCCTATCCACACTTGATTCAGTACTATTGAACCATGCTAAAGAGCACTTATGATGATGGGATAAGGTTATGATGGGGTAATAGAGGATAAAGAAGTATTTGACTACAAGGAAATAGTCATGAGAGTTAACAGTGAGTTCCAAATATTGACATCATGGCTACAATATGACACTAACATGTTGAATGATCAATGAGGTTTTTGCACTTCATGTTTTAATGTGTTGATACTCAACAATGCGTTTGAGAAACCAACATATCACTCCATGGTTTCTTTAGCCATCAAGCTCCTTCCTTTGCATGTTTGGAGCCATTGATTTGTATTTTGATCTTCATTTACCTTTTGGCTTCTTGCCCATGTGCTTCCCCATTTTTTTGTGGAATGAAATCTTCATTGGGTTTCTTTACCAAGGTAAGGTTTGATCTAGTTTTTCCATTGAATGAAATGTGTTACATTCGATAGACTTGATGATGGAGCATGATGAAGGGATGTCATATAATCATAATGCAAGAGTGTTAAACATTTTTCATTATTATTACTTAGGATGAGAAAGGTTATAATTAGGCTATGGGGTTGGGCTTAAGGAGAGGTAATAGGACTGAAGTGAAATAAGAACTCTTAACACGATAGGACAAGCTCACCAAATATTGTCCATCGAGGTTACATGGTGACTTGCTATCATAATGAGTTGCACTTTCATGATGACTCCAAGCTTCATCCTACAAGTACAACTCCAAGAGAATAGGAAAGATAGAGAAAGAATTCATGTTGTTACAATACAATGCATAAGGCCATTTAAAATGATCAACAAAAAAGGCTACCATATGTCACATATGTTACAAAGTTTAACAGTTCATCTGTTGTGCAAAAAAGAGGTTGTGTAGGCTTGCTTGTCATTAGTTGCAGGTGTTATTAGTATAAACTATTTGTTTTCATGATAAACATGTAGTAGGATTTTAGGTAGGAATGATTAAATGAATTGGCCAACTCATTCCCATTCATGTTCACTATCCTAAAAGCTCTATTGCCATAGGCCTTGGTGACCAAGAAAGATGCTTCCTAGTTAGCTGAGAATTTGTCTACATGCTTGAAAATATCTTTGAGGATCAAGTATGCTTTCTTGATCCTACACTTATTCGGGTCATGGTGATGTCATTTCTACCTCTCCTTGTACTACTCGATGTTAGCAAGCATTCACACCTATTGCTCCTCCACCAAGTCTAGATCCATGATGTACAACTCCTTATTCTAATCATTGTTGATGAAGTCTAATAGGGATACTCAATGTGATGGAACCTACAATTCAAGAAGAAAAATAACTTTAGAACCATAAACCAAGCTATATGGGGTTACACTAGTTGCAATTCAAAATGTGGTTTGGTAGGCCCAAAGTGCATGCACAAGTCACTTGTGCCACTTGCATTTGCTATTATGTAACATCGTCTTGAGTAAGTTTATGATGGCCTTATTACTTTCTTCAGCTTCTCCATTGTCTTGGAGGTAGTATGGTGACAAAAAGGAATGCTTAATGCCTAGGTTATGACAAATTTTTTTTGTTTCTTGGCTACAAAATTGCAGTCCATTATCTGTGACTATGGTCATAGGTATGTCAAAATGTGCTACTATGTTATCTAGTATGTATCTATTGACTTGTTGAGATGTTTTCTTCCTTAGGAAAATATCTTTAACCTACTTCATGAAGTATTTGGTTGCAATGATGATAAAGCTATGCCTTGTAGAAGACTTAGGCATTATAGGTCTGATGATATCCAACCCCCACCATTGAAATGACCAAGTTATATGAGTGGTTTGTAACTAAGTTGGTGGTACGTGTATAAGGTTGCTATGCTATTGGCAAGTGTCATAAGTTTTGACCTTTTTTAGGTAGTCACTTTTAATATAGGGCCAATAATAGCCTAATTTTTTGATCTTTGCAACCAAGGCTCTAGGTCCTATATGTCCCCCACATACACTCTCATGAACTTGCTCTTGGACTATTTGGCCTTCAACTTTACCCAAGCACACTTACAATACGCCATCATAGGACCATTGGCATAATGTGTTATTGCCTACTATGACATACTATTTTGATCATTTTTGTATAGCATCCTTTTGAGTGATAGTCAAGCCTTGTGAAGGTTCACCATGCATAAGGTAAAACTTGATATCATCATACCACTCCTTGCAAGAGCAATATGAACTATGGCTATGGAGTTATCTTCTGTGTTTTGTGTGATGGAAATAGCATGATTCATAGTTAAGGAGGGTGACTTTCTAAACACATCTAGCATCACACTAAGGGCTAACATTACAATGGCATTGACTATGGTGTTCTCATTCTAGGGTACATGTTGGATATCGATGTTTGTAAATTGTTGCATCAATTTCTTTCCTAGGTCATAATAAGGTTGGAAGTGTTTGGCTTTTCATACATAAATCTCAATTACTTGGTTAACCATAAGTTATAAATCACCTTTAATCATTAAGCATTTGATTCCTTGGTCATGAGCTACCATCATTCCCCTAATCAAGCCCTCATACTCTACTACATTATTGGTACATGGGAACTTGAATCAATAAGTGAAGGATTGGATTTCATTAGATAGAGTGTTATAATGGTAGTAGCATTGGCCCCATGGATAGTTGAAGCTTCATTGAAGTTCATAATGGCCTCATAGCCCTTAAGTTATTGGCTAAAGATGTTAACATACTCATCAGGGAATTCAAGGTCAATGATTGCATGGTCATCAATAGGGGAAGCAATAAGCTTTGTGATTATAGCTTCACCTTGTGTTGAGGCCTAGTAGATGTAATGAAGGTCAAACTTAGCTATTATGGCTTTCCAACAGGCTATATGATTACTTGCATAGATATTTGTCATGATGACTCTAAGCACGTTAACTTTGCAAATCACATTAACCTAGCTCTTAAAGAGGTAGTGTCTCCACGTCTTCAATGAGAAGACTAGGGCTAGATAATACTTCTCTACTTTGATGTATCAGGTATCATAGGTTATCAATGCATGGCTGAGGTAGTATACAAGCAACCCTGCTCCATCATCTCACTTCTAATAGGGTAGAGAGGTGATGGATGCATTAGAGTTAGTAATATAGATATAAAAGGTCTTATTCTTTTACGATGGATAAGTTATCAGTAGTTGTACAAACTCTTGCTTAAGGTATTCAAAGGCTTCTTGGCATTGAGTGATACACTCATAGTGAAGTCCTTTCTTAAGTAAGTGTTGCATGGGTTGTAACTTATCCATAAGCCTAGTGATAAACTTATGGATAAATTGTAATCTACCTTGTAGCCCCTAAAGCTCCTTAAGGTTTTTTGGTGCTACCAAGTTGGATATGGTCTTAACCTTATCAAGATTGATACATATTCCTACTTCAAATACTACAAAGCAAGGCATCTTACTAGTTTTGACACCAAAGACACACTTTTTGGAATTAAGCCTTAGCTCATAATTGAGGAATCGTTTAAGCACAAGGTCAAGATCAGACCCATGGTTGTATGCCACTTTGGACTTAATGGCTATATCGTCTATGTAATCATTAAGAAAACTTGACATATAGTCACTAAAGATATACAACATGGCTCTTTAGTGGCTTACTCCTACATTATTTAGGACAAAGGGCATTATAGTGTAACAAAAGGTACCCCAAGGGGTCATGAAGGTTGTACTAAGTTGATGTTCTAGGTTAATCCTAATTTGGTTATATCCTGAGAACCCATCCATAAAGGATAATAAGGCATGTATAGCCATAGTATCGATAATTTGATCAATATTAAGTAAAGGGAAATCATCTTTAATAGTTGCCTTATTTAGATCTTGGAAATTGATGCAAATGTGTATGTTCCTATTTTTCTTAGGAACTACCATGATGTTGAACACCCGTTCTATGTAATCAATAACTCTAATGAAATCATATTGGTATAGTTTTTTGATTTCATTACAAATTAATAGGGCCAAATCAAGTCTAATCTTACGAACCTTTTACTTGATTGGTCTAATGTTAGGATCGAGTATGATGTTATGTTGAACTAAGTTTGGGTCAAGACCTGACATATCTTTCTATGACTAGGTAAAGACCTTAATGTTGTCTTGGAGGACCTAGGTGATGCTTGCTTGTTGAGGTTTTAGTCAGAAACTTAGTTTTAGTATTTTCTTCTTACCACTATGTGTCATGATAGGAACCTCGGCTAGAAAGTCTTTGTTAATGTCACCAGCCTTAAGGTCAAGGGTTTTGACTAAGTTTTTAGACCAATATATAGGTTTCTCTATTGAGGATATATGGTCAACAAGACTTTAAGGTTGAAGATCTAGGTAATTAGGATCAATAAACCATTTAATATCATAGTGGGGCCCACTTAGGCTCAAAGGAAAAATAATTTGCTTCCAGGTATCCATATTTTAGTCTTTCATGTCAACCATAAGCACATTAAGTTGCACCTATGTAAAAATGAGTAAATGATGCCAAGATGATAAAATATCTTAGAAACTCTACAAACACATGCTATTTCATGGTCAAACAAGGTGCAAACAAGATCAACAAAAACTTATAAGAGATAGGTAAAGGAAAATAAGATAGAAAAAATGCAAAAAAAATGTTAAATAAAGGTTAAAAAAGGTCAAAAAAAGTTGAAGCATAATGAAAGTATGAAAACTAAGGTCAAACATGGTTAACTAGGGTTACATTATTGTCAATTTAAGGCCTTGGCAAGCCATAGTTACATGGTGTCAAATGGTGATCAATCAACATCAATTGAAGGCTAAAAAAGATCAACTAAGATCATAATGGAGACAATTAGGCATATATAGTGAGAATGAAGTGTAGTAGAAGTCAAATGAGGTTATCAATGTAAAGGAAGATTAAAACGAGTCAAAACACCATGAAACAAGGCCAAATCAATTGAGGTGTGAAATGTATGGTAAAACATGATCAATATTAATCAAAAAAGATTATATCTTACTAGTTTTAGGTCTTAGTGGGCCATGGTAAGAGGTTAGAGAGTTGATGGGTGAGTTTGGGCACCTATGGAGGTTATTTTAAGGCTATTTTAGGTTAAAAACAAGGTTTTTCTAGGCACCCACACTAGATCCACACTGGCTAGCATGGGTGGGGTGGATAGGATGAGTATGTTATTTTCTAGGTTTATTTTGATCAATTTTGGACTCCTAAAGGCTTGTATGGTTAATGTAATAGGTTGGGGAAGAAGATTAGCTAGTTTTGGCATCAATTTGACTCTTTGGAAGTCACAAATGAAGCCTGGAACTACCATCCCATGTTGAAGCAATAGTGGCCAACATGACCCAAATGTGGCTACAAAGGAAAACTAAATTTATTCCATCCAAGGATCAAACTTGATGTTCTATGGACTTCCTAGGATAGCACAAGGTGACAATGGTCAAAATTCATCATTTTGAAGGTGAGAATTTGCAACAAAAGTAGGTTTTAAGGTCTTTCCCTTTAGAGCCATGTTAGTTAGCATGGATGGAGGGAACCTCAACATGGATAGTTTAGCTTTGGTGATTATAGGATTAAAATAGGATAGAATTATAGTTGAATACAAGTTTTTATGACTGTATGCTCCCACAATTGAGTTTTTAGGCCATTTGATGGGTGTTATGTGGGTAGAACCTTGTTGGGAATTCTACCCATGCTGGGGCCATGTTGGCTAACATGGCTTTAGTATCCCTTAGTGTGGATACATTTGCTTTTTGATTTTTGGTTAGTCCCAGAGGTAAGTTAACCAAGTTTTAAGGCTTCCAAGGTTACTACTAGTCATATTGGAGGTTTAGACTTGCAAATATCCATGTTTGATGGTCATTTGGGCTTTGGTAAAGTTATACCCTCCTTAGCCACACTAGCCAACAATTTTCTAGAATGTGTGAGGGATTTGGATGAGCTTTTATGGTTGAAATGAGGTTAAATGGACAGCATTTTAAGGTCTTGATATCCTAGGTTTTACTAGGATAATTTTTAGGCTTTTGAGTGTGTCGATGTGCTGTCAAAACCAAGGCAAAAGCTTAGCCACATGAGGGCCATGTTGGTTAATGTGGCTCTAGCCTTTCTTAGTGTGGCTAAATTGGAATATTAATTTCTAGTAATTTATAGCATTGTATAGATCAAGTATTTGAGTTCCTAGGACTGCAGATATTGATGGCTAAGATTTGGCACCAAAATTGATAGGTTTGAAGGCTTTTTGATAATTTTTTGTGGTCATCCCCATTTGAGTCATGTTGGCTAGCATGGATGGAAGGGGATGATAGAATTTTACCATTTTTAGCTTGTATTTTAGTGTTTTATGGTCTCTGGAGGCTTTGGAAGGGTCCTAGGATCAAGGTAGTATAACATGAGGTCAATTTGATGCACCTTTGAGCTCCTCATGGATTTTCTTTATGGCACCCATGCTGGCTAGTGTGGGTGAGACTATCTTAGTGTGGATGAATGGTTTTTGGCCAATTTTAATTAATTTTTTCTTGATTTATGATCATTTAAGACTTTGGGAAGGTTCCAAGGTCATAGGGGTTGGGCCATTTTAGTGTGTCAATTGGTTTTTATAGGCTATCCCAGGGCATCCATGCTAGACCCACACTAGCCAACTTGGGTGAGGGATTCCTTAGCATGGGTGAGGTGTTCAATATGAATTTTGATTTGTATTTGGTCAATTTCTGGATACTAGAGACTACAAAGAGATGTTAAGGTCATAATATGTCAACTAGGATGTTAATTTTTGTATTTTGAGGTTACATCCCCTTCAACCACACTAGGGTCACATTGGCTAGCATGGATGAGGTGGCCCCTAGTATGAATCCACTAACATCCATGGTTGTTAATACTTTTAATTAGTTTTGGAAAGGTTTTAGAGCTTCCAATGGCTTCTAATGAGCTTTTAGGCTTTATTAGTCCATTTTGAGGTAGAATTAAGGTTTGGTTGATACTTGTGGATATTATGCCCCCTTAAGCAATGCTGGCCAACATGGGTGGACCCTTGCCTAGAATTGTTACCCAAAGTGGTGAGTGTCATGAAGGGTTCTAGACTCTCTCAAGGCTTGGTTTTCACTATTGTCAACATCCGACCACTAAATTTGGCATGGGCTTCTTGGTCTTCATTGTGTTGGGCATGGGATGTTAGGACCAACACTAGATCCATGCTGACCAGCATGGGTGAGGAAGGTTTCAAGTTATAGAATGTTGTTATGGGCTTCAAGGAGGTTAAACTCTAGTTTAGATGGGTTTTAAAGCCTTAAAACCCCATTGCTTGGAAGGTCCCTAGAGGGGCTCACCCAAATTCAAATTTTGATTTTGTTTTGAAACTCCTACCATCCCAACATTGTTAGAAATTGTCCTCATTTGAACTATTAGTGCACCATGAGTTTCAATGCATGAATTTGATACTGGAGGTTTAGCATGGGGCGCCTAGGTTGAAGATTGGTTTTTATTGTTATTTTGTCAAAAATCACTTGTACAAACCATTTCATCACTTGCAATGCACTAGTTTAGAGCTTTGTCATAAATTTGAAGCATAAATCCCATCACTCCAATGTTTCTTGGCATGTTTCATCCAAAATTAGTGTTACCACTAAGATTTTGAAGGTTTCTAGAGGTTTTTTAAGGTTTTTCCACACTACCGCCCATCATCATGAAGAGCAAGGCCAACACTAGCAAGAACCCCATCCTGGGGAATGTTCACATAGTAGCCAAGGACCTCTTCCATCTTTTATGGCCCTTGATTGGGCAAGGATATACTACCATCACCCCCATGTGTACTATTCTTGGCCATTTTATGTGTGTGTGTGTGTGTGTTTTTTTTTTTTTTTGGTAGTTTTCTTATTAGAACCTAGGCATTTTCTTAGATCAAGGATGATATGCTAATTAAAATAAAGTTTTGAAAAAATCCTACACTATTTTTGGGTGGGGTTTATGTGATTTTGGTGTTTCTTTGACATTTAGATTTGGTTTTGTAAGGTTATAAATTTTTTTTTAGTTAATTTCATGCATTTTTGTTGTTGTTTTTTAAAAAAAAGCAAAACCACTTTGTATTTTTTATTAAGAAAACGGTTAGGAATTCTTAATTTTTGAGGCCATAGGGTTATGATATGCTATTAAATGGTTAAAATGGTGATTGAACCACTAGTTTTTTTCTCCAGTTAATTTTTCATGAATTTTTCTATTAGCCAACTCATAGTGGCTTTTGGGTTTTACGTTATTTTTTATGGTAGATTTGTAATTTTTTTTAAAAAAATGGCTAAGTATTTTGGGTTTTTGAAGTTATAGGTTTTTAGTTTATGATTTAGGTTTCAAATGGCTATGTAATGATGTAATTTAGACTTACAATTAATTCTAGGAGAATGTTTTCAGGTGTAGGTGTAATTCCATGCCATTTTTCAATTTTTATGTCATTTCATGAATTTTTTCTACAAAAAAAATACGAATTTTGATGTTCCAAGTTGTGAGTTTGTACTTCTAGATTTAAGATATAAAAAGGTTCTAGAATCACTAAATTTGAGTTTGTGGTTGATTTTTTATGATTTTTTCAGTAAGGTTATGTGAAATAAGCTTTTTGGCTTTGGTAGTTTTACCCTTGTGAAGATGGGCAACGTTTGCACATTGGATGATTTTTCATATGAACATCCCATATTGTTGGGAATACTTGCGTGCGTTGAGGATGGTTTAGAACTAGTTTCATTGATGTTAAAAAAATTTTGATATTTTTTACCAATTATTTCCTATGGTCGTTTCTCCGGTTTTGATGTGGTTATGTGAATTTTGGCTAAATTTGGTTAAATTTTTGCATAGTGTTATAGATTTTTTAGGCTTAGGATTATAGAATAGATATTTTTGTGTTTTAATTATCATGTTCAAGGTTTTCTTAGTCTATTTTGACATTGATTTTAAATTTTTGGAGAATTTTGAACTAACATTCCTAGAGTTTTTACTATGGCTAGTTTATGCTAGTTTCACTATTAACTAGGATGTTTAGCAAAATTCTTGTGGAATTCAAATTTGTGTGTGGTTGTTGTTTTACTTAGATTTTTTTTATGGTTGTTCCTAGTTTTTTTTTTCATTTTAAGTGTTGTGAATGTGGTTTTAACTATGTGTGTTGTTGTTTCCATGTAGGGCCTTAAGTCCATTTTGGTGGTGGTTCAGTTGGTGGGGATACATTGCTGTATCAACTTACCCAAGTCCAACATCCCACCTATGAATATGGTTTTGAAGTGGGGTTCCTTGTGCTATGAAACTTCAATGTAATGATGTGGTCACACTTGTTTTCTTACACGACCAAGACCATTTTGGAGATCCTACTACATCAATCTTCCAATCTGATCATCAAGTTTATAATGGATAATCCCAAAACCTACATAGAAGGGGAAGTGTTGGATAGTAATGCTACTAGGAGAAATTTCTAGCTATCCTAAATTTGGAACATGCTAGAGTTCTCTTAGTACAATGTTGACAACACTCTGATGGTGGCTCAGTGAGGCCACACACTACTCCAAAATCCTATAGCAGAATGTACCATTTGGAAGGGTAAGTGTATTTGTTAAAAAATTTTCATATTTTGGTTTACCTATTTTAACTTAGCCTTTTAGTTTCTAAATATCTTACAGGTACAGGGTTAGTGACCAACATTTGATAAAAAATGATCAAACTTTAATGTTGGCTTAGACCATAGTGGGTATTTACCAAAATCCCAATAATAAGGACTATCGTGATCAATCAACTAAATCATGATTTTGATAAGTACACTAACATCTTCACTCTAGCATTTTAGAGGTGCTTAGCCACTAAGATAGCTCATAGCTGGTGGATGTCTCCTAATCACATTGTAGAAGAAGGCACCATTGCTAGGTCCTCCACATAACCCTCATCCAATAGGAAGAAGAAATGTAGGAAGTTTTTGTTTTATTTGTTTTGTTAAGTTATACTAACATTTTCATGGCTACATGACTCTAGGATATTTTGGTTTTAAGTGTTTTCATGGTTTTAATTTGTATGGTTTTAGTTGATTATTCTTATCACATTTTGGTTTCATGTGATGTGTCTATGCCTAAGCTTATTGATCATTTTTCATTATCTTATAGGGGCTTCCACCACTTCTAGCATCACCTTGGTTGTTTTAGAACACTCTAAGTAGACTTTCATCTTGAAATATAGTGAGATGGAATTGGCATAGTGTTGGTTGACTGAAAGGGCACCTAGAAGCATTAAAATAAACATTGCTCATGCATGTTTACTTGATATTTTTATGGCACCTAGCCTAATCATCCTCACTAATAAGATGGTGAACATCATTGACTCCTTTGACCAAGGAGCCAAGAACTTCACCACTAAGGTTCATGATGTGATGATCATCTTGACCATCAATGAGGCCACCTTCTATGACCTCTTTAGTACTTCCTTTGAAGGGATGAAAGTTGCCACCAAACCAACAAAGGAGGTAGGCCATTGAGAGGAGGTGGAATCATGGTTAGGTGCTCATCATGGACATTTTGAGTTAGCCCTAGAGGATTCTAGGTACTAGAAGCAAGGGAGTCCTATCCCTTATTTAAATACAATGCCTTTCTAAAGTTGCTATCACAAAATAAGGTTATTGGCATTGCCTTAGCATGGACCATGATGAAGGTCCTTACTAAAGGTGCTTAGTTTAACTAGGCTTCTCAGTTTTCCTCTGGGCTATACGAGGAAATCTTCCAACTCCAAGAGGATCTTACATCAATATTCCACATGTACTATGCATCCTTTGTATCATATTTGAGGAGATTCATGGAGTTTTTGGTGGTGAAGATGGATCAGAAATGGATGAGCCAAGAGCCATCCCAACTCTCTAAGCCTTGGATAAAGCATATTTATCCAATCATGTAGGCCTAGAACCCACCATAGGATGTTGGGGAATCACTGTATATCACCACTAAAGAACTTAGTGGTAGGTCTTATGCTTCCCCAAAAAATATGGGGATGGAGCCTCATGTTAAGTAGGCTAAAACTTAGAGGACCAAGGAGTTTCATGCTAAATCTAATGAGGAAGCTAGAGCAAAGTTAAAGTGGCCCATGATTGAGGAAGTAGCACTGCCCACCAAGCAACCTTTCAAGAGAATGTTTACACTTAAGCTTGGCTAATTACATTAAGCAGTTACAAGTACATTTTTAATTTTTTTTTATGCTTAATTTATTTTATGTTTTAAGGTTTCAAGGTTATCATTTTGTCTTAAGTGAAATATGTTAAGTGGTTTTAATGTTTTACATTTATTATTCTTGTAGATAAGTAACAAGAATTGGTGGCCCAAGCTACAATAGCCTAGGTGGAGTAGAAGCATCTGGAGAAGATGTTCCTATAGCAACATGAGGATGAGGGGTTGGCCAATGTTGCATTAGATGACCTAGACACCATGTTTGGTCAACCATTACTAGGGAAAGCCCCAATCATCATCCTAAATGAGGAACCAAGTATGAATACACTTTTGTGTCTTTTGTTCTAAGTTATTATTTTATGTTTAGCTTTTTTTCTAATCATTCATTTATTGCTATACCTATTGTAGCTACTGAGTCCCAAGTAGATGCCTTTACTTCTACATTTCACATAAAACCATGGGTAGAGGTTCCAGATAAGGTGGAGTTCATGCATGGAGTAGCTAAAGATATAATCGATCAATTGCAACAAGTTGCTCCCGAAATTGGTAAGAACTTTAATTTTCTTTTTTCTTTAATTTTTCTATATAGTGTTATATAGGTATATTGATCACATGTTATGCTTATGTTCATTCTTTTTGTATATTGTGCTTATTTTTATATTTCATGATTATGTTTCTTGTAGTGCCTATGCTTGAGTGGAACTTCAACTGTGACTTGAAGAGAGAATCCTTTCCTACTCTTCCTTTTGAAGTGGAAAATGATCCATGAAAGTTGTATGAAAGTGCAATTGACATTGGAATTTCATGCACAAAAACCTCGTATAAGTTGTTGTTGACCTTTTGGTATGTCAAAATCTTAAGGAAAATGGAGAATAAAGGATGTTTGTTGTGGATGTCATATTTATAGAACAACAACAAGAACTCCACATTATGGACAAGGACTAAAGGAAGAATGGCTATCAAAGTAAAATAATTCATAGGCAAAATGAGAGCATGGACAAGTACGAAGACTTCAAGCTAAATGAAGATGCTCTAGGGATTGAAAGGAAGCCAAATGTGTCTATTTGTGTTGATTTTTTTTATGGATGATTCTTAAATGTTTTAGCATGTTTTGGAGTGTTTTTGGCTAATTTTGATGAGTCTAGGAGGTTATAGAGTCTATGGGGAATTTTTAAAAGGCATTTAGAGACTCCTAGCATCAAAATGAGTAGTTTTATTTTCAACACATGTAGAGAAGATGTCTCCCAAAAATAGGAGATGTCTCCTATCAAAAGAAGATGTCTCCCAGATGCAGAAGATGTCTTGGCCAAAGTGGAGGTCACCTAGAGAAGACATCTCCAAAAAACAAGAGACATATCCTTTCAAGAGAAGACATATCTATTTTAAAATAGACATCTCCCAAGAGTTAAATTCATTTTTAGAGAGACATCCCAATCTCAAAAGAGATGTCTTCACTAACTGTTAGATAGCCATTACATGAATTCCAAGGTATTTCCAAAAACTCCAAGGCTATAAGAAGACGTTATTCTCTTGGAAAAGAATATAGCACTATTCATATTTAAGTTCTTAATTATCTATTCTCTAAAATTGTAATTTTCCCTTTATTTAACTATCATTTTTTTGTAGCATTACTTATTGTATTGAAGTGAGCTTCAATTACAAGGACTTCGTAAAGTCAGTTACATTCTTTCCTTATGTATATTTTTTCTTCTTGTTGCTCTGCGGGGTTGATGTGCATCTTGCAGAAAGGTGTCATTATTAAACTTGTTGAAATCCTATGGAATCAAGTGTTTGTCTAGTGTCAAAACGCTATAGAGTGGAGCTCAATTTTGTAAAGGCTATCGGATCCTTTAAACCACATTTTGAGCTTGTTGGGACCTTCCCAGGTTGAGTGGTTACACAATGATGACACACTCTAGAGCAAAGCTCAGATCTTGTGTAGGGTATGGTCCACTTCAAACCATATTTTAAGCTTTTTGGGACCTTGTAGGATTGAGAGATTTTGTAGTGAAAAAAGTCTCCATGGTAGAGCTCAAATCTTATAAAGGTTATGGTGTTTTCTAAACCACATTTTTGAAGAAACAAAGTCTAGTGGTGGCATGAATTCTACCCTTCGAGTGTGGATGTACCCAAGTTGGAGAACCACGTAAAATTTGGTGTGTTCAGATAGTTGGTGAAATTTTATTTTGGTGAACTTATTCAATGGTCAAATGAATTCCTACGGGAGCAAGTTGTGGCCTTAAATGAGGAGACTAAGAGGCAGGCTTAGGTTAGCCTTAGGTAAGGTGTCTATTGTCATGGTATCATAGGAGCTGCCTACATGGATAAAGATTGATGAGAGTAACATCCTCATGGGTGTTAATCTTGGAGATGTGGACTAGGCCTACATGAAAAAAGATCAAAGCCTCCATCATTTGGAGTTTGGACTTTAGAATCTTTCCCCAAAGTATGTCATGTAAGAGTCCCATTAGGTTTGTTTTGCTATATGATTTTATCATGTTTTACTTTGTTTAAGTTAACAGCTTAGTTTTATAATGTGTTGATTACTATTTGGTCTTTTCTTATTATGCTACAAGAACTAGGAAATATCGATAGCCCCAGTGGTGAGGGTGGAAATGATCCTCAACCTCCTCCAGATGCCTCCTAGCTCCACCAACTATCTATTTTCAATTATTCTATTGATCACATTTTATTTTAATGTCATTATGGCTAGTGTTAGCAAATGATTTAGTTTATGGATAGCTTAATTGTTTTATGGTCTATTGTTTAGACATTTTCCACATCATGTGGCTATGGTTGTTATGTTTGAGATAGATTAATTATTATTTTTAAGGTTCAATTTTGGTTATATCATTTTAGCATTATGGTTTTATTCATATTACATGGTTTATGTTGTGATTATAGTATAAGGACACATTGGCTAACTGACACAATTATAATGTAATAAAAATGTAAAACTAGCTAGGAAATAAGGTTGTAAACTAAAACAAAAATAAGGTATGATGACATGCTAGTTTTAGGCCATGGTGGGCCACACATTTTACCAGTTTTAGATCATGGTGGGCCATGCCATGTTTGCTAGTTTAAGGCTATGGTAGACCATACGTTGTTTCCCAGTTTAAGGCCATAGTGGGCTATAGGATATTGGTAGTTTTAGACCATAGTGGGCCCTAAGGAAAATATTTTTTGTCTATTTCGTATTTTAATTTTTTTATAAATTTCTTAGATTTAAAGTTTTTATAACATTTTTATATTTAACATGATAAAAAAGAGAATTATTTAAAAGTAAAAATGCAAACAACCATATATTTAGGCTAAATGCAAATTTAATTTTAGCATAAAGTAAAACAAAATGGTGCTTACAGGTAACATGTAAACTAGGCTAAAAGGCTATAAGTATATACGACTACATGGTCATAGGTGCATAGGGCAAGAAAATAAATGGTACACATCAATTGTGCAAATGTTTCCTAATCTTTGAGAGATTAGGAAATGTATACTTTTTTTTGACAAGCCTATGGGAGCTTTCCTCATAGTGTATTCCTAGATCCATCAGCATTAGTTTTGGCCTCTTCTACTCCATAGAGCTTCTTGACTTTATGGCTACCAGTAGGAGTTTTTTCCTAAAGCTCCACTTTAGATTCCCATTCTATTCTAACATTGTTAACTAGTAGGGAAATCATGTTATCAACATGGATGATTATTTTACCTCCCTCATAAGGTAGGTGAATTTCTTGATGGATGGATGATGATACAAGTCATAGTTAGGCTAGCCAAGGCATCCCCAAGATAAGGTGGAACCTTGGTGTTTTCTCCACCACCAAGAATTTTTCCATTATGGGGAATTATTCCTTTGATACAAAGTCTAAAGAAATAGAGCCTTTTATAGCAATCCATGATCCATTAAAGGATTTGAGATCGAAAGTTGACATATGTTGTATGTGTTCTGTTAGGCGTAAATGCTTAATGATGATGTAGGGTATCACATTTGTTGCTACTCCATTGTCTACATGCAATCTATGAACCTTTTATCATCCTATCCTTATTGGTATAAAGAGGGGGGCCTTGGTTACCTTTCTATTTTAAGGATTGGTTTTGATCTCGTTATTGTGAAACACTAGTGATGTTGACTTTGTTTCTTCCCTAGGTGAAGATGGTATCATCATTACATGGATGCATTCTTCACTAGCAAGGATGTCCTCACTGATGGGAATGAAGGTCAACATCTTTACTAGCATCTCGCAATATGCAATGAAAGTCATGACAAGGTTATACAAGATGAGGATTGTGTTCTTTTGTTTTAGCAATAACCTGACTTGTTTCATCACATTAAGGAAGTCCTTGTTATTGGTTGTGAAATTTTTTTTATTCCTATTATTCTTAAATTCCTCCATGCATCCCAAAATATGAACTTCATGTTTCAATTGTTGTTGCTTAGCCTCTTTCCTCTTCCCTTGTGGCTTGGATTCTTCCTATGATTTACTAGTTAAAGTAACCTGGGTAGTAGAGGTTAGGGGAATGGATGAGATGAGAGTGGGCTTCTATGGGTCCACTTCCTTCCATGCATTATCTTGCTTATCATTTTTATCTTTAGGATTTTGTGTAGGCTTCTTACGTTACTTACTTAGTAACTTCTTGTTGTCATTACTTGGTTGGAAAGAAGAATTTATTACATTAGCTACCATAGGGGGACATTGTTCAATTGTATGGGTGGACTTAATTGAAATGAGAGGGGGAAATTTAATTACAAAAGGCTCCTTGGGAAGCATAGGTGATGGTATCCTTACAACAAAGGGGGCCCTTGAACTAGTGGAAGTTGAAGGGCCTCTTTCATTGTGAGGAAGTATCTAAGTCACAAATGGTTCCCTCGTAGGCCTTGGGTCATTTTTGTCATTGAATATTACTATGGTATATGGGCTATTGTTGATGTTCAGTGAGTCCTTATAGACATGCATCGACTAGTTATAAGGCCTAACTAGGTTGGAGGCCTGCAAGTCATCTTTTAGCACTAGGCAAAAGTTAGTATCCTAACTTGGCAATTGATGATAGCAATAGAAATAGTTAAGTTTAAAGTATCTAGACACTAGAGGATCATCTTTGCCTACATTCGTGGGGTCTTTGGCTATCTCACATATCCTCTCATGTCTCTTACAGGCATTTTCTATCATTTGCTTATAGTACACTCTTCAATAGTTGGTCAAGGAGTTCCACTACCTTTAATTGAAACCTAGTAGATTTTGACTAGTGTTTTCACTCAAATTTAGGCATTGTGGTGGTTAATGCAGAGGCCCAAAACATTGAAAGTTGATTATTATTAGTAGGGACATTTGGTTGGTTCATTCTTGGCCCTTGGATTATTGTCTTGTTCTCCTTTGCCAGAGTGGCTATCGCTATGTTGTTTTGTCTCCCTTTCTTCTTATTATTTTGTGCATGTTGGCTCTTGTACACCACATAGGTGGGGTCATGGCTAGCTTCTATAGCATCCTCTATATTCTTAGTTTAATAAAAATCCTAACTAAGTAACTGTGGATCTAAGTAGTACAATTTCAAATTGATAAAGTCATTCAATGCCCCCTTGAATACAACTAGATGGTGAGTCTTAGCTATTAGTTTTGGAATCTCATTAAGTAAAGAATTCCATCATTGTATGAGCTTTTGCACCAGCTCAAGGGGTCCTTACTTGATCTTTATTAATTGGTCAAGGTTTGTGTCAAGTTTAAAGTTATACTTGAAATGGTTAACAAATTGTGTAATTAGGTCTTTTAGAAAGGATATGAATCCTCTTGGTAAGTCAAAATACTAGTCTAGGGCTTTTCTTGTAAGAGACATAGGGAAAATATGCATTATTGTGTGTGTCCAGGCTTGTAGTAGTAAGTACTTAGAATAAAAGGTTATAACGTATGATTTGGGATCATCCTTGTTGTTGTACTTGGTAAATTGAGGTATGAGGACACTTGGGGAAAGAGTTAGTTGTGGGACTATAGGACTAATGGGATCATCTTGATAGAAATCCATTATTTTGACAATCTGGGATGTGGAAGCCTTGAGCCTTCATAACTATTCCTTTAAGTCCTAGATCATTTGGAAGGCTTGATCTAGTCCTTGAGATGCCCCCACGGATTGTGGGGTTTGCACAAAGGATTGGGTTATGAGCTATGAGACCTGTGGCCTTACAATGGGTTGTGGCATTGAGGGAAGAGGTTGAGTCATTATTGTTGTGGGTGGACTAAACAACAAAAAAGAAGTTTGTATTGGTATTTATAGCACAAGGGGAATAAAAGGGGTATGTGACCCTTGGATCAATTAAGGTCCTATTGTGGGTCCCATCTATGTGGAAAAGGAGTTAGTGGTAGTCACCTCTATCAATCATGACAACATAGATTGTGGTTATATGGCAAAAGGCATGGAAAAAGAAAAGGTTGTTACTTATGACAATGGTTGTGTTTGGTGTGTTGCTATAATGGGAATTAGCCTAAAAATGGTTGAATAGGAAGGGGTCGAGGACTAAGGGATCTACCCTATGGAAGAGGCAAAGGGAGTTGAGGTAGGCAAGATAGCTTTGATGGTCAACTATAAAAAGAGCCCCTCCATGAAATTCGCATGTTTAAACTTAGCCCCAAACTCATCTTCTTCCTCATGTTGGTCATCCAAGCTAGCCTTCCTTTCCTCTTCATCAATCTTAATTAACTAAAAAAGGATGTCAGCATAGGTTTCATTCAATAGTATTTTATCATATGGAAAAGGTATGTATTCCTTTCCATCATAGTGGATGAGTTCATACTTCCTTTTGGCTTGTGCTTCCATTCTTGGAATGAGCATGCTAGCTTGAATTTTAACATAAATGAAGTCATAATGATCTTTGTTTATCATCAAAAATTTTGAGCTTTGTCCCTTGAGCCTAAGTGATTACCTATACTTAACTATAGTGGGGTATTTGGGGTCATAAACTCTTATGGCCTATTTGCTAGATCTTGTGTTAGTCAAGTTGAAAGATAAAAAAATTGATTGGCTAAATGACATTGTTGATAATGTTTGAAATTGACCTAATAGAATGTTTAATTAACTAATGGAATAAAATTTGCATCAAGTGGGATTATGAAAAAGTAAAAGGAGGTGTGGCTACCAAAAGGTTATGCACTATAACTATAAAATATAGTGCAAGTTGCAATGAAAAAGGGGATATACCTTTTACTCAAGAAAACATAAGAAGTTTATCTCAAACCTCCACCATGTTAGGCTTGCTAGTAGTATCCACACTGGAGGTGGAGAGGAAGGAAGAAGGGGGTAAGATAAATAATCTTACATCTTCTCACACAATTTTTGGGTTTTTCCTTATTAGGTTTGATAATTGCTAGCCAATAATTAAAGTGAAAAATCTTGTTGTTTCAAAGGTTTTATTGATTTTGGCTAAAACACCAACACTGGCCTTGATAGAAAATTTTCACAATAAAGGGGCCTAAGGTTTTAGGTGGTTGTGAGGAGCAACACTAGTCTTTGAAATACACAAAGGTAGGTGCAACTTGGAACCACGTTGGCCTTACAATTTCTAGCAATAGCCATAAAATTGTTTTCAAATCCCAAATCACCTACAACATCCACACTAGGTTTTGGTTGTAGGGAGATGGGTGGCAAGATTGGTTTTTATGTTAAAAAAATGAAGTTGTTAAAATTTAAAAATGTTTTGATGTAAATTCAAGGTTTTAGACTTGAAAACAACGTTGTTATAGTGGCCAATAGGATTGGACATAGAACTTGGGAAGAGGTCCTCCTTCTAGTGCTAGAAAATTGTAGCAACTACAAAATTTGGTTATTGAAAAACTAAAGATCCCAATCAACATATCTTTAATTTCATATCCTAAGGGCCTTCAAAAATAGAATTTGAGGTGCCCTAGATGGTCTTACCAATCACCCAAGGACTTATAGAATGTAAACAAGGCTAATAAAAATACAAATGATGTAAATATGATTTTAGAAAAATGAATAGAATAATACAAAATTATAAAAATTTGCACAGAAAATAGAACTATAAACTTTATTATAATAAAATATTGGGAAAAAAGAAGAGATTGGGATGTTAACAAATTATTTTTGGGGATGCAAAGAATTCATTTCAATGGGGATTTGAAGTCTATTCAAGTTGGTAATCTTGGACATCATAGTCAGCTCTATGATACAAATGCTCCACAACTCTCAAAATTGTAAAACCTTAATGTACTTCTTACCAGATCTACAATGTTGGTGGTGTAAGGGGGTAAGATGCATGGGGGGTTTTAGGGCACAATGAAGAGCCATGATTGGAGTCTTAATGCCCAATTTGCTCAGCATTGCCACAAAATCTCACACAAGATCAAGGGTTGAATAATGGTCAAAATGGTTGTTAGTTCCATGCTAGAAAATTTCCAAGAGTGTTTTGTCTACATTGAGTTTTCAAAGCTCTTGAATGCCAAAAAATTGGAATCCTCTCATGGTGTACAAGCTTGCTTTATATAGGTTTCATGGCCATAATTAGGATTTCAAATTTCTATCCTAATTGCTATCAGATTTCTATCACATGCAAGTGTTGTAGGTGTCTAAATCCAACATGGTTTCCATGTATGGTAAGTTCTAATACCCCCAAGATTCCAAAACCATTTTAGTTACCAAAAATAGTAAATGGAAATTTTACCCACATTGGCTCCTCCACCCACATTTGCCTTCTAGGAGCAATGCTAGGCCTATAGGAACCATGTTGGATTGCATGGGCAATGTTGGGTTGCATGAGCAACATTAGGTTTGTTGAGGTTATGTTGGACCTATAGGAGCCATGCTGGAGTTGCTATAGCAATGCTGGGATTTCAAGAGTCATTTTGGAGCTGCTAGAGCAATGCTAGGATTTTTGGACTAATGCTAAACATGTTAAAATCTAGGAGAAATGCTAGGATTGTACAAGTGACACTGAGGCTATAGGAGCCACATTGAGGCTTCCATAGCCAAACATCCAAATGCTAAGCATAGGTAACTCTAGTGTAGAAAAGGTTACACCCACCACAAAATCCATGAAAATGCTAATTTTGATAGTCCAAAAGGTATTTTGACCCCCACCTCCCTTCCTCCCACCCTAAGCCCAAATATGGACACACTATGACTTTTTTCACCTAGGGATTAAGGGTATGACTCCTTCTGAGGCATTGTTTCTACCCCAAAAGTCAAGGTATGCAAAATTGCATCTAGTGCATGGCAATCTTCACATATTATGATGAAATTATAGCCTCAAGTTTCATGGGGTAAGAGTTACAATGTGAGAAGGTTACAACATGCATTTTCTTGGTGGTGTTTCATTAATCAAAGTAAAATATATAAAGTAAAGTGCCAAATATTCAAGAAAATTGAAAAACATATAAAGAATGGTGTAAAATAAAGAGTTGAAAAATAGAGTATCCATCACAAAATATTAACGTGAATAGCCTTCTCTCCTACAATTGAGTTGGAAGTAGGAGATTTGAAAGATAGAATCTACTTGTCCATCGATTGGGATGTTCATGTTACTAGTTAGCCTTGGTTCAAGGAAAGGTTTCAGTTATTGAATGTTGACTAGAAACCACTTATCTGGGCTAGAAGGATGGTAAATCATCATGACCTTGAAAGGAAACATTACATGAATAATATACAGTCCTTCCCATAGTGTCTAAAATTTTGTGCATTGTGGTACATGCGTGGGATTCAAGTAAAGAACCTTAACTTCTACTTAGAATTTAAATTTTCTTATCCTTAAGTCATGATGTTGTTTGGTGTGTTACTTGTACACTTCTTTTATGGAAATGACTACTAATCAATTTTCTTCTAGCATATTCAATGTCATTAATCATCATCTTTGTGCTAGACTCAAATTAAGATCAAGTTCACAAGTTGTTGAAAGTGCATGAAGCTCTACTTGAACTGGAAGAGTTGGTATTTTTCTGTATACTGATTCATAAGGGAAATAACTAATAGAAAATTTCTAACTTGATTAATAAGCCTAGAGAGCATCATTAAGTTTTATGCTTCAATCTCTCCTATATTTACTAATGGTATGTGTTAGTATCCTAATTATCTTCCTATTTGTAACTTCTACTGGATCGGTAACTTGAAGATGATATGGAGTTGTTAGTTTGTGTTCCATCCTTAAGTGTTGCATCAATTTCTAAAACGTTTCACCTTTGAAACATGTTCCATTGTCAGAAATAAGTATCCTTGGCACACCAAACCTATTTACCACATTCTATTATGCAAATTGTAACATTGTAGAGATGAATTATTGATGATAGTGGCAACTTTAACCCATTTAGTATAGTAGTGAACTACTACAATGATGTACACCTTTTCATTGGACATGGGATTAATGGATCCCATAAAATCAATGCCCCAGAGATTGAAAGGCTCCAGTGGTTGAATCCACCATTGGAACCTTTCCACTCATACAGTCATTCCTCCATCTCATTGGCAATGTTCATAGGAATGGGAGAACTGATGAGTGTCCCTAAAGATGATTGGCCAGTAACATCTTTCCATGAGGATTTTAATGGTCATCCTCCTTTTAGCATAATGGCTCCTACATGGACCCTCATAAGCATCCTGGAGAATTCAAAGTTGATCATTATTGGTCATGCACCATCTTACCAAGCCATCAACATATTCCTTGTAAAGGTTTTCCTTGATTTCCATGCATAGTTTGGCTTGATGAAGAAACTATTGTTTCTTTTTGGTATCCCATTCTTATGGTGTCTCCTGAGTGAGTAGATCAAAGAGGAAGTTCTTGTACTAATCAGTACCTTTAGGACTTTGCATTTGAATAGTTTTGACAAAGAGAAGTTCATCTAGAAATTGGTTAGATAAAGGTCCCTCATCCTCTTTGTTATCCCATTGTAACCAAGACAATAGGTTAGCAACCACATTCTCAGTTCCCTTTCTATCTACCAGGTTGAGATTGAGATCCTATAGAATTACTAGTTACCATATGACATAGGGGCTCACCATCACTATGATCTATGTGTACAAAAATTTAATATTTGAGCACATAGTTCCTGAATTTTTCTAAGGCATACACAACCACCATGAGCTTCTTCTCCATGGTGGTGTAGTTCAATTATGTTTCCACAATGCTTCAGCTTGCATAATGAATGTAGTAAGGATGTTTTTGATTATCAAATTATGTAAGCACAATGCCCAAACCATAATTGGATGTATTAGTTATAATGCAAAATGGCTTGAACTAGTCAAGAGCAAGTATGATTGGATTTTCTATAAGCTTCCTCTTTAACTATTGGAATTCATTCTTGCATTCCCTAGTCTAGGTGAAAGGTGCATTTTTCTTCATTAGCTCCATCAATGATTTATCAATTTTTGAGAAGTTCTAAATGAAGTGCCTACAATAACCAATGTGGCCAAGGAATGACTTTACATCTTTGACCATGTTGAGTTTCCTAGTGATTCCTTGGATGACTTGTACTTTTTTGGGATCCACCTAAATCTCTTTTCATGAAATTCTATGCCTTAGCACAATGCCTTCTTGGACCATTAGGTAGCTTTTCTACTAGTTAAGCTTTAGTTAGTCTCCACACATCTTTGAAGCACCTACTTAAGATGGTTAAAGGCTTGCTCAAATGTAGCATCATCAATAGAGAATTCATCCATGAATAATTCTATCCCACTACCAATATATTACTAAAAGATATTGAGCACCAAGCATTAAAATGTAGCAGGAGCATTACATAGGTCAAATGGCATGTTTTTATATGAAAAAGTTCCCCAGGAACTTGTGAATGTAGTTTTGAGCTAGTCCTCTAGTACAATCTGAATTTGGTTATAGCAGCTATAACTATCTAGAATGTTGTAATATGCCCTACTATGGTGTCCAATACTTGATCAACAAATGGAAATGAAAAATGATCCTTGAAGGTTGCCATGTTCAATAGCTGAAAATCTATATAGACTCTCCATTTCCCCCCTTTCTTAGGTACAATAATGAGTGAACTAACCCATTCACTATCCATAATTGAGTAGATGAATCCAACCTTGAGAAATTATTCAACCTCTTCTTTAAAAACCTACTTCAATCTTGGATTTAGTCTTTGTTGTAGCTATCTTTTTTGCTTGATGGAGAAACCTATATAGATGCAATGTTGGGATATCTATGAATCAATTCTTTTAAGTTTTTAATATGACCAAGTAGAGGTTTTTTTCTAATTTTTCACCACATTTAATAGCTTATGTTTTTGTTTTGGAGAGGGATTGACATTGATGATTACCAACTTTCCATTAGTAAGAAAAGAACATTTCATAGTTTCTAGTAAAGCTTTTAGTTCAAGGGGCTCTTGTTTAAAGTTATCAAGGATCTCCAACTCTCCTCAATCTATGTTACTTAATGTGTGTGAGAGTTGGCGATGGAGTTTCTCCATTTTATTTATGTTTTCAACAAAGGTGCTAGTGAGGCTCTCTGATGGTTATATGTACATGATGGATTTAGCTTGGTGATCTATTATCAACCACTAGGTATCCTCTTGTTTTGTGAATGTTTCATACAAACACACTTAAATAACCACTATTTCAACACTTTGATTGAATGCTTGGAATGATGTATCTTTGACTGTCCATAGTTTTTGCATGCAATGCCACCCTGTGTCACTATATATGATGCATGGAACCCTCTTCTTCTTCACTTTTACAAATCTATTTTCCTTGGATATTTCTAAGGAAAGATCTCAAATCCCCATTCTGACATCTATGGTACTCAACTATGCCCTTCCCATGATGATAGGAAAGTACCCCTTATAATTTTTCACATGGATCATAAGGAAATTAGTAGGATAAGACCACCCATATATGGTGGTCACAATGTCTTCCACTAGCTCTAGAGAAACACTGATGGACTAGTCTACTAGCTCAAGTTTGACGTTTCTCTTCTTCATAGGAAATAGGTTTAAGATCTTATACATTTCTTGCAAGATTAATTTTATCTTGTAATTTAATAAAGCATTGCATGGTTCATTCCCTTTAATCTATAAATACATTAGAGGACTCTTAGGATCATATCATTTTCTAGAAAGGTGACCAATCTTGATCTAATTAGTGATTGCATGGGTCAACATAATAGTATGGATGTTGGAGGCTTTTTGACTTGAAGGTAGCTTGATGGTATTGTTAGAGATAGAGATGGTAGGGTTAACAACCCACACTTGCCTGTGTGGGTTTTATGGGGTTGTCATTTCTGAATAATGGTATCTTATGAGGCTTTGTTTTAGAATCAATCATATGCATATCTTATTATAGATTTACTACCCTCATGGTGTTTTTACACTATGATTGTGGTGGAATTTCATTTCCATGGATGGAGCATGTGATAAAGATGTAGTTGATTATGGTGCAAGTGTTGACAAATGATGTGAAGGTTGAAAAGGAAAAGGAGACTCCCCCTTTGAAGAAGATGCTTTGTAGTATTTTGGAGGGGAGTAATGGTAAGGCAAGGAAGCATGACTAGAGAAGTCACACGGAGACATAGGATGCTAGACATAATAACTGTAATGGTTTGGCTATCCATAGGGATACTAATGCCCTCGTGGTGACATTCCCTATGATTGTGAGCATTTCTACTATTGATACTCCTCATAATATTGAGGAGGTACTTTACTTAGATAGTATGTTGATTGATGGAACTACTCCCTATAGTTGTCTTATGGATAAGGCAACTGTCTCAGTGCTTACCTTTTTAAAAACTTGGGATTCAGTAAATACATCCTAGACTCTTGCAGATGTGATAGCACTAGGTAATGTTCCTTAGGATATTCATATGGGAAAATCTCAAAACTATCGTCATCTATTTAAGAACTTGCAACCTCTTTCACAACTATAGCTTTTCCCTTGTTCTAATAATAACCCTGATCTATGTTCTTCTTTTTTCTTCTTTCTTGACCACTACTTCCTTGGTTCTTTCATTCCTCTATAACTTTTAGAGCTTCTTAGAAATTCTCATCCAAGGAATCCCACATTTAATTCACCTTAGCCAATATCTCAATGACATATTTCTATATCAATAAGTTCTTTCTTTATAGTATTTCATGAAGTTGTGCCTCCCCATTTTAGTCATAGAAATGTACCTCTCTTTTCCAAATAAAAGGGTTCCTGTTATACTCTTTTGCACTTTCATGCTTTCTCAACTCCCCTTCTTCTTTAGTCATCTAATTAATTATCCTTTGAATCTTACTAGCCTACATCTCAAAAAGTCTTCCCTGGGCATAAACCCCAAGGATTTTTCTTATTTCATTTTTGAGCCCATCTATGATATGGCAAAGCTATTCTCATTGGGTGTACCCATAGCCTAGGCATTAGTGTAATAAATAGTATTACCTAACGAATGTTGTATCCAAGGACTTATGATTTTGTTATTTCTAGCTTTAGATTTGCCTTTGTAAGTTGGACACTCTAGAGTATGTTTAGTACTTATCATTACAGAGTTGCAACATAGTAGTCCACCAATAAATGGATTTTGATTCAAAGAATCAATACCAACTTTCTACTTCAAAAATGAATTTCTATGGGAATAATGTCAAATTTTGTCATTCATTCTCTATGTTTTGCAAGGCACAAGCATCATGAAAGGCTTAAAGATAATTTTGTGAATCTGAGTTATATCCCCCTTCAAACCTGGAGGTATGATTCATATCTAGCCTCTTAATTCTTCTATCTTTTTTATGCCTTGTTAGTTTTTTGACTACCTTTGAAATGTTAAGCATATTTTGGGTAGTTAAAAAAGGCTCATCACAATCATGATGATCACGATGGCCATGTTCATGGCCATGATGTCTATGATGAGTTCTACTATGCCTTCAATTCCTATCATCATTGTAGACTAGTGATGAGTATTCCTTCTTGTCATGTGGATGACCTAGGTTTGATCCCTAGTAATGGTGCTAATGATGAGTAGTAGGGATACCCTACACCCAACCATATGAATGAAAAGTATGTACTACTAATCTGGTAGAATTTCATGAACTTAGTTCCTAAGTTTGCCCATAGTCCTAAACTATGAGTCAAGGAGTTTCATGATTGTTGTCTTCCTAACTCATACTTGTGTATGCTATGTGTATAGTTAAATGTAAGTTAAGGTATATGATATTTTTTTTATTTATATTTTTATACTTTTTATCTTAATTTCCATATGGAAAACTAAATATTTAATGATTAATTATTTTAACTACCTAACTATTCTAAAGGCTAGCTATCTTAACATAAGTAGTCATTCCCACTTGTTACACATATCCCAAACTTGTATAAATGCTAGTGGGTTACCAAGTGATGATTAATGAGTGTCCCAAATGGCCATTGCTAGGATTACCAAGCACAATAATTTATGCTCAATGCATTCATACTTATGTGTTCATGACTAATTACATTAAGTATTTATAACTTGGAATATATAATGCATGGACAATAAAGTATTGGTAATGAAGATTAAGCTAATCCAAGTGCTACAATGAATGTCAAAAATCTTGACTTTATTGTCATGCACACCAAATATTTTAGGTACATGGCACTTGAATAAAGTCCTATATAATCTCTTTCACTCACACTGTGGGCACTCAAAGGAAACTATTCTAACTCTAAGAAATACAAAATGCAAGGGCTTCACTATGCTATTCACACAATATATCATAATTGTGATTGGTGCACACATTTATATAGGTTGCACATACACTAGCATTTATGCATCTATGTCAATGCATGTCACCATGCACCAATGCATGCCCATTGACACAACCTATTTATGATGCTTCATTAGAAGGTTATTGGAATTAGAAAAATTCACCTAGAGAATGCTTAATCCAAGTTCATGCTAAGAAGGTGAAACTTGATCATTATGATGGAGCCTTAGGATCTATAGGTTAAGCAAAATATTGGCTCGATACCTTAAAGAATTATTTTGATGTGTTGAATTTACCAAGTTAGAAAATTTTAGAGGTGATCTCTTTGTACTTAAGAGGATTTTTTGCAACATGTGGGATGGGTTGAGATCTCAAGGATTAATTACAAACTAGCTTAACATTTTCCATGACATCAAATAAAAATTTGAACCTATTTCCTTCCTCAAGGAGCATAAGATGAAATTTAGCTTTATAAGATTGGGTTGACAATATATGGAAAATTATTACAAAAAGTTCTATGATCTTTCCAAGTATGTAAGTTATTAAGATGAAGATGAATTGGCTTTGAAGTTCATAGGTATACTACATGGTGAATTACATCCCCAACCATGTGCCCATAATCCACAAATGATCAATGAAGCATATAAAATTACTAAGGACTATGAAGAATCAAACCAAGTATGAACTACAACTATTCATTAAGCAATTGTGGAAGAGACACCTAACAAAAGAACTTGATTCTAATGTTTTACTTGCGATGAAGATTACTTCAATAAGAACTATCCAAAATTACGAGTAAGGATTCAAAGAAACAATTAAAATAAAAACCAAAAACCCAACACTACTATGGTCAATGAAAAAGAATAGTAACTACCATGGTTGTGGTGAAGAAAATTTTAGCATTAGATAAGCTAGGTTTGAGGATTTTTCGATTTTCCTTCCTCATTTTTGAAGGATTAATTAAGGGTAAAAAAGTTAATTTTTTTATTGATAGTGTAGCAAGTGATTATTTTATTTTACTAACTCTAATTATGACATTAAATTTAGCCCTACCTTCCAAAAAAGTTGTTAAAGTAGAACTTGCAAATGGAACAACTATGAGTAAGCATACCAGGTACTGTGAAATTAAATGTTTGCTTCAAGAAATTTCTTTTGTTATTCAACTTTATGAATTTGATTTAGGAGACTTTGATGCAATCTTAGTAATGTATTTCCTACAAAAATATAGCGTTACCACCCATTTTGAAACTCTTGTTTTAAAAGTTTCAATCACTGATGGAGCCAAGGTTCTAAGGGGAATAGGAATAATAAAGAAACTTCATACTATAGCTAATAAGTAAGCCAAGAAACTAGTCTAAAATAGTGTTACTATGTGAAACACCGTGAAAATTACGGGTCGGCCTCAGGCAAAGGATCGCAATTCAAGCAAGAGCGCATTCCACCTTCGTTCCAGGACAAGTTTACGCTCTATTACGCACGGCAGCATGATACGTGTAATAAGCTCCAAAATAGTCAAAGGCAGAGTCTAAAGAAGCGCAACAGTTTGACGCTTTTTCCTCTCGACGCATGCATAACTTGTTTTTACGCTCGATACGCAGCGGTGCGTATCATTACGTATGTTATCATTCAAGTTGCTCATCGTTTTACGCTTCATACGC
>MNCI01002247.1:22706-59088 GCA_015680685.1 Gnetum montanum
TAGTTAGGTGCCTCAATACGACCACTTCGAGCACGTGCATTACATGTGGTGATCCCAGTAACGATTAGCGTTTGGTAGCCACAGTTGGATAGTTCAGGGCATGTACGATAAGTGGGAACGGATGCTGATGCTAGTTAATTTAGACTTAGCACATTAGTTAGAGTAGTTAGTTTCTCAACCCTTTGCTCTTAGCGTAGAAGACATAAAACCAGAAAAGACCAAAAAAATCATATACCTTGGACTTACTTAACCATACACCGTGACAACAACAAGTAAGTTTGGGAAGACAACGAATGATTAACCCCAAGTGTTCCATGGGGCGTTTATGCATTTAGTTTGTGGGGTTCGATCGGATCGCGTGTGCTATGCTCGTTTCGTATGGTTGAGTGTAGGGGTACCTTGCCACTCATCACTTAGTAAGCAACTTTTGATAATATTTGGAATTTGGGGTGATGGAGGATTCTTTTTGATAATTTAGTAATATTTGATTATTTTATGTTTTATTATTAATATGTTGTAAATTTATATGTTTGGATATTTTAGGACTAATTATTTGGATGTAGCCACTCATGTGCTAGTCCTTTTAGGTACCTAAAGCTTGGTTCCAAAATCCTTAAGGAGGTACTTATAGTTTTTTTTCCTATTCAATCTTAAGAATAACCTTCCATTTTATTTTGTGCCTTTTAGGTGATTTAACTAGTTATGACTATGATGAAATACGTGAAGAAGCTAATGTCTAGGTTAAGATTTCATCATTTTTTGGTGTTTGTTTAAGTAGTGCTAGTATTTGTATGCATTTTATTTAAATGTTTCTACTTTGATAGAGACTAATGTAGTGATGATATTTTTTTTGTAATTATCATGTAGTTAATTTTGATACTTTTAGTATATCTTTTTTTATTGTAATTGTAGCTTTGGGATTAGGTCTTTGAACTATTTTGTAGTGAACATGTTAGGTTTTATATGAAATAGGTTATTAACATTGTTATTAGTTTTTTGTTCATCTATTTTTTACATTTTTTGTGTCCCTATACACTTATTCTTGGATGCTTATTATTGTTCTTATCATATTCTCTTAGCATTCTTTGATTTTTATTAAGTTGTGATTTAAATTTTTAAGTAATAACTTTCTAGCCCAAACCTGGTTAGTGGGGTGTTAAAATGTTTTCTCTTATCCTAATGATGTGATTGCCAATGCTTTAAGTGGATATAACATATGCCCCTACTAGATTCTAGACATCTATCATTTAACTTCTTTCAAATGCTACTAGAGTGTGAAGGAAAATGTAACTTCCCTACCTTTAACACCCTTACTACTTGGTATGTTTGTGATTTGAACACTTGATGTCTTGTGCTTTATTAGCCCTTTTCTTTCATTGACTATGCTTGTATGATTAAGTTGTGTACCTTCTTTTATCATTTTTAGTTATTTTTAATCATATTTTAAATAATTTTATTATTTTTGATTTTTCTTTTAATTTAGCATATGTACAATAGTTTGTTTTGTTGGAGTGTTGAGTTATTACGTATTAGGCACTAGATGGGTCATTGTTATATGTGGTACTTCATTAGTTTACCTATGTGTTTTTTTGGGTTACTTTGTAAGGGATTATCATTTAGCAGGTAAATGCTCATCCTACCATTGTGGAGTCCTAGGAGGGTAGTAGACTTTGCCCTCTTTCAAGTGGTTACTTTATATTTTTGTGAACTAATATTTATATTTTTATTTTGAGTTTTTAATTTTATTAGCTTATGTTTTAGAGGATTTCATGTTAGCTTCTTGGGTAGTTATATTTTGACCTTATATTTTGTCATTTGTTGGAATTAACCATAGCTACTAGCTAATCCTTTGAGAGGCACCTATTAGACTAGCTCTAGGTACTAGTGCATGTTAGTAAATTATTTTTATTTTTTAGAAATTAATTTTTTCTTTTATTTCTAGTTTTATAATAGATTAGCCTTGTTGTCACCATAAAATAGCAACCATAAATACCTAACATCGTTTTCATGAAAGATCATCCAATTACATTGTTGGCATCTAAGAGATAGAACTAGAGAGGGAGGCCCTACTAGTTTAGAGAAGAGTTAGATCTAGATCTATATTATCAACTAGGATCCTAGTAAGGCCTTAGTTTGAGAGGGATTATCAAATATTTTTTGGGTACTTTGTAAGGGATTATCTTGTTTTTGGGTTACTTAGTAAGGGATTATTCAACAACTATTTGATAAAATATTTAATATATAAATCAAATCATATTATTTACATTTTTTGAGTTCTAGTATATTTTTGAGATTTTCTTTCATGCATGGAATGTTAGATAATGTTTTGATCCTATTTTGCATCATTTTGACCTTGTTTCCATTTCCCTAAATTTTTCAACTATAGAACTAGGATTTTGAGTAGTAATTCATATTTTGATCCTTAAAATAATACCAAATGGTGACGTCCTAGTAGACATAGTTTTTGAACTTGCTAGTGTGAACCTTAAGATACTCTTATTATTTTGTTATGATTGTAAAGTTGTGATGAAGGTCATTAGATACATCTAATATCATTTTCTGGACTAGCACAAGAAACCAAGAAAATTTTTAAAAGTAATCTCATGCCTTTGAGCAATAAATAAATTGAGAAAATGGTGCAAACCATAGCTTCTAGGGCTTCCCATAATGCTTGAAAATATGAAATAAAAAATAATGATATTTTTAGTAATTTATTAACCTAGGACAAACTTAGGATCTTAGATTTTCTTTTTGTAATTTGTTTGTATTTTCTAGTGAACCATTAGAACATATATTTTTAGTCTTAGAATTTTTGATCATCTTAGAATCATTAGTTACTAATACATTTCTTGGCTTTATTAAGCTATTTGGATGTATTTCTCCACCATCCAAGGATTAATTATTATATTATGTATTATATATTCATATTTGAATTTTCTGGTTTTAAATTTGGATTAGTAATGCCTATGCGGGTTGTCTTTCTTAGTGGGTGTTCTAATAATATTTACAATAGATATGTGAATCATCTTTCTTGTTAAGAAGTTAGAAACTTATGTGAGTAACTTTTTAGAGGGGGGGTGTAAGAGAATTTTATTAATAGAAAAAAAAATTTAGTACATAAGCTACTTCAAGACATATAGAATGAGGAAAGGAGGAAGAGAAACCGTGTTGACTGAGACTATTATAGAGGAAACATGTTAAACTTAGCATTCCACAGGGTGTGGAAATGCATTCCAAAGATCAACCATTCGTTGAAATGTGTGTATCTTTTCCTTGATGTGGATTGTCGAATGAGAACAAAGGTGGAAGAAGGAGGAAAAGGGCCAAATGGTGTAGAAAACTGTGGCTTAATTAGGAGACTTTCTTTTGAAGAGAGGCTTGATGATGGTGATTATTTGGATCTCCGATATGACTCCATGGCTGCAATAAGAAAAACAACTGGTTAGCATTCATCTTGAATTTTGGGGCTTGAGATATAATTTGGAAGTGAACATGCCGAAGAATTTGCATTTTTGCCAAAGTAGTTAGTTGTAAGGAGTTTGAAATAATTGTCTTTTGAAAAAGTGTGGTACATCTACGTTTCCAAATATTATATAAGATGATGGGCCTAAGGATCTTCCATAGGAAATGAGAGTTTTTGGACCTGATAGGTAAGAAACCAAACATTACGGCCTCTTGTGTAAGAGTGCATGAGGGAAAAACCTTAGAAGCCCATTCCCATGCATGCTGAGCAAATGGGCAAAGCCAAAAAACATGGACAAAGGTTTCAGGGTCATTACATAAAGGGCACTTAGGGGAGTGAATCCCAAGGTATGCTAAACGTTTCCCGATTGGGAGACCTTGATGAAGAAAACACCAAAGGAATTGTTGAATTTTGGGAAGAGTCAGGAGATGCCAAATTTGGTTGAAAAGAGAGATCCAAAAATCCTCTGATTCTTGTTTATTCCAAGAGTGATTACAGTGTAGAATGACTTCGGAAGAATCGTGTAACAATTGGAAGGGAACATGTGGCCGATAAGGAAAATTTTTTGACCCATTAGACCAATAGAGTCCATGAAATAGACCTTGGATAGCACCATCTAGGTGTAATGATTGATGAAGAAATGTAAGTATCTAGAGAAATGTAATGATTGATGAAGAAATGTAAGTATCTAGAGAAATGTAATGATTGATGAGTAACCTTTTTAAATAAGTATCACATATCTTTGTAGTGTCTACGTAGGTTGTCTCTCTTTGTAAAGAGTTGCATACTTATGTAGGTCATCATTCTTAATAAGTATCATTTATCCAATTTTAGTTTTGTTAGGTTTAGTGGTTGGTAGTAGAGGCTCTTTTCTATTATTTGATTTTTTTGATATTTGATTTGGTTATTATTTATTATTTGTTATTGATATATGCATATTTGTATTTTTGGGTGGTAATTATTTACTTGTAGCTACCCATTGTGCATGGAATCTTAGCTACATAATCCCTAAAGCAAAACCATAAGGAAGCATTTTGTAGCTTATTTTATAAGCTTAGTCTTAGGACTAATTCTCTTTTTATTGTTGTATCTTTTAGGTGATTGAGTTAGTTGTAAGGAGTTAGATGGAGAATTTGATGCTTAAATTCTTGTTTAGATAATTTTTAGGATATCTATTAAGTTTTTAATTATCAATTATTTTTCTTCTAAAGTATAATGTTTGAATAATATTTTTGTACTATGTAATTTGCTGTGAGGATTTTTATTTGTAGTTTACTTGTCTTTGCTACAAGCTTAACTTGATCACAAATTTTATTTCAATAGTGTTGCTTATTTTTCAGCTATTTTATTTAGCATCTTTTATTATCATTATAGCCCAATGGCCTTGATGAATTTACCATTTTATGTAATTCTCATGTTATGTAAATTCTATATTTTTTATTCTAATATATTTTTTGGTATCTTGTTCATGTTCCTTTTGGCTTGAATAATAGGAATTTATATTATTATAAGTGAAAAAGTTAGGTTTTGTACACATGAAGGTATTGTTACTATTCTTTAATGTTTTTATATTTTTGTACCTATTTTTTCTACTTCTATGTATCAATTTTTATGGATGTCTTATAGTTTTCTTGTTATAGTTTTTTTTGATAATTTAATATTTTTCTTAAGAATTACTTTATTTTTTCTATATATTTCTTTTACTCTCTAATTAATATCTCTTTAACCTAAGCCTTGGTAGCAAGGTATTAGAAGTTGGCATCAAAGTTAAAGGTTTGATAACTATTCTTCAATTTGTAGTGTATGGATGTCACTAAAAGAAGCTAAAGAGGTCATAAATAGGATAAACCCTATCAAACTAGTGAGGAAGTCTCTCAAAATGATTTGATGTGTGAGATGTACATTTATTGGATTAGCTAGAATTAGTTGAATGCTATGAATGATGGTCAAAATTAACCTAATAACTTAACCTTCATTGGAAAAAGGTCCATTAAGGAAGTACTCATGTAGAATTTCAAGAGGCTTAAAGCCACAAATTTTGATGATGCTGAAGAGCCTATAGTAAGTTTGAAGTGGTTAAATAAGGTGAAGGAAGTTTCTCAACTCATAGATTATGCTTTGGTGTAACAAACTCATTGGATTATTCATCAACTTAGCAGTGCTGTAACTGGGAAAATCAGTCATTGGAAAATTGAAGATCCCAGTGCAATAGCCTTAACCTCAAATCCCAAGGGCCTCTATGAAAAAATAGGATCCAAGGTGCCCTAGATAGTTTAGTAGATCACCTAGGGAAGGATTAAATGAGGTTGCAAAAATAAAAATGCAAATACAGATTTGAAAAATAAATGCACCTAAATGAAACAAATAAATCTAACTTCCACACAAACAGAATTGTAAACTTTATTTTAATAGAAATAAAGAAGGTTCAAAGAATGTGTATAAGATGTGCTTGGAGTAGCATGAGGGGGTTTACTTGATGGGGGTTTGAAGTCCATTGAAATTGGTGGCTTTTAGTAACACAATCAACTTCATGATCTGGAGGTTTCACAACTTCTAATGCTATCAAACCTTTTTTGCACTAGATTTATAATGTTGGTGATGTAGGGAGGGTGAGATGTGTGAGGATCTCTCGATTACAAAAGTGAGCCATGCTGGGGGTCTTAATGCCTAGATTCTTAGCATTGATGCCAAAATCCACACAATCTCAAAGGGGGTAAAAGGGGTTACAATGGCTATGAAGGTTCTATGATGGGGTGTTTCAAGAATCTTTGTGTTTGCAAGTGTGCAAGAGCTCTTGACTACAAAATATGGATAAAAATTCAAAAGTGTGGAACCTTTCTATGGTGTTGATGTTTGGGTCATAAAGGTCTTGATGGCCATGAATTGGGCTGCAAATTTTTGCCTAATTGTTGATAGATTTCTGCAGTGTACAGGTTTTGCAAGTGTACAAATCCAACCAAGTTACTATGTATGGTAAGTTTTGATACCCCCGTGACATCTGATGAGTGGTCAAGGTAACCCTACACCCAACCATATGAATCAAAAAGCGTTCATGAGTGATTTGGTTGAATTTTTTGGACTCTATAGTTTTCGATATACCAGTCTTTTAGGAAGCGAACCTTTCCCTCAAGGTCATTCATTGTCTTCCCAATTACACTTGTGATGCACAAGGTATGGTTAAGTGTAATTAAGGCATATAATTTTTATTGTTTTGTGTTTTATGTTCTTTGGTACTTAAGGAAGTAGAGAGATGAAATAATTTAACAACTAATTTAGTGTAACTAATTAACTATTCTCTAAATAGTCCTAACATAAGCATTTGATCCCACTTTCTATACATGTTCTGCACCCATGTATCCATTGCTGGGTTACCAAGTGCTATGTTATTGGGTGCACCAAGCAATAATGCTACTGGGATTACCAAGAAAATACGTGTTTACGCTCGAAGTCGTCATACTTATGTATTTAACATATTTAGCTTATCTTACTTAATCACTTAATCAGCTTAATTATTGAGAATCATTGAACAAATAACTAAAAACATTAAATGCAAGAATAAAACATTTAAACTATCTAGAATGCTGCAAGATTTATCAAGAAGCTCATCTTTATTGTCATACACATTGGTGTGGTTTAGGTAAAATAGTTCTTGAATAAAGATTTGTACACTTGATGACTCTTGTTGTAGGGACTTGAAAAAATATTCTAACTTTTAAATGAACAAAATACAAGAGCTCTACTACTAGTATGACTTATATTTCTCACAAACATGGCTAGGAGCTCATATTTATAGTTTTTGCTACAGTACTGCATTGATGGGGCCCCATAGACATAACAAATGCTACATCAACGTGGCCCCGTCAATGGGGCAACATGTAAACGGGATCCCATCGATAGGGACCCGTCAACAAGGCCACATCAATGGGGGCCTATCAAAATGACACATTGACATTCATCATACCCCCATGACTAAATGAAAATGCATCCTCAAGTTCCCATACAAATTTGGGAAGGTATGGGATTATCTACTGACTCTTAATAAAATAAACTAGCTTGATAAAATTGAGTGCCTGAGTATACAAATCAACAAATTACAAAAATGGTGGTGTTCACAATATAAAATTGAATACCATTACATGACTACACAAAAATTGGATAGCACATCCTTTGGTGGCATGAAGGTGGTGGAGAAGATCAAACAATCCCAAGTGGTGGAGGCTCCTAAGGTTTTGAAGGACCTTCACCAACTTCAGGCATGTGCAATACTTGAGGTAGTGGTGGCTGTCTTGCTATGATTGTAACCTCTGAAAAAAGATGAAAGGCATCTAGCAATGCCTTCATCTTCTCCTGCTTGCTCCAGGGATCATTCATAGTCCACACAACATCACCAATGTGGGCTGGAATGGGGATATCCCATGGACAGAGAATTATTAGGAACATTTTCTTCATGTTGAAAAACTAGGCAGTGAACTATTTGTGTTTGATATTGAATGCCCTGATTGTGTTTTATAGCTTCTAGTAGTCATTCATCCTCTTGGCCAGGTTCTCGGTAGTTGATCGTTGATTAGTGAATCGTGCCTTAAGAACTTCAAGTTTAGCGTTTTCCATCACAAGCTTTTGCTTAATGTCTTTATGATGCTTAAACTTAGCCTTGTACAACAAGTATGAGTTGGCTACCTATTTCTCAAGTTTTAACCATAGTTTTCTAGTAGTCAACATAGCTAGATTTACATAACAGAGATTGGTGAGCTCCATATATTTTGTCATCTCCTTAATTGTTAGCTCCTTTATGCAGATTTTCGTTTTGTTATAGGCATATATTCCATCAATGATGGGTTTTCATAATTCCTTCCCTTGCTAGAGTTACTAGAGGGGTTCATTCACTTTTGCCTTTGCCAATTGAATGTGTTTTTTGTTTACTTCCTTTTGTAGATTGACCTGCTCTTTGTAATGATCATTGACTTTCTCAAATTTGAGAGCTTCTGATTTCTAGGTGGCTACCTCGATTACAATTTTTTAGTGAATGGTGTAGACCTCCTCCATGGAGAGATTTCTATTTTTTGTTGCCAATCTCCTCAATTCTATGTTTGCTCTAGCTTTTGATGGATGAAATTTATTAATTGTTTCTTCTACTCATCAACATTCTGTAGGTGATGGTTCTCTACAGTCAATCGTACGTTCTCCTGGTGGGTTTGATCTAAGGCCTTTTGAATTTTATGTTGTGTGGCCTCTACCAAGGATCGGTAGAACACCATTGTCTCCATTGCATCCTTAACCCCTTTTAGTTTAGTGTGAAGCTATTCCATGGCTTCATCTATTGTTAATGTTAGGTTGAGAAATGCAGGGTCAACAATCTGGGCTTTTAACTTGGTAACTTCCATAGCCAAGTGTTCATTTAGCTCGTTGGCTATTTCAAGTTGCCTCTCAAAGATGATATTCTTACCTCTTACCTCTAGTAGCTCTGATTGGGCTATGATAATATTTCTTGGAAGGTCAAAGACATCCGAAAGTGATTGCTCGGTTCCCATTAGTCAGTCTAATAGTTCTTCATGTTGTGCTACATTTATTCTACCACTTGTGATTCCTACAAATATCTACACATCTTTGAGTGTAGTGATGTTTGGTGCAGATGTTGTAGGTGCATTGAGCATTTTGGAAATTCAATCAATGATCACTTGTGTTGTAGTCTCATGCCCTTGGTGTTACATCACCAATATAGTTATCCACTCATCCTCCTTCGAGCGCACCGAGAAGATTGCAGCATTCCCAGAGATTTCTTGGAGTGGTTGTTGTTTTGTGAGAGATACTTTGACCTCTTTGGTGCTTGGATTCGACCTTATAGGAAACTGTGTTCTTTGGGCTGAGAAAATAGATCCACCTCCACCCATCAAAATGATTATTCATGCCACCTCATTTAGGTGACTCATTACTAGTTTGTACACAGATGGGTTCCTACCACTCATGCTTGCTCATTACTCTTGTTCACTCAAGATCCATTCCCTATATTTGGGCAACCATTGGATAGTTATAGCGATGTCTAGTATGGTTGTTTGAGTGGCGAGTGGAGGTGGTGGTTTTTGCTCATATTCTTGGATAGTCATTGCAGGCATCTTATTTTTCATCATTTCTACCTAGTTAGTGGCCACAGCTTGCATGAAAATGTCACTGGTGTAGTGGGATGTTCCTCCCCTTTGACAAAGTTTCTTGATGAGGCATGGAAAGGGAAGTGTCTTCCTTCCACATTCATTTTCTTTAAACCACTTCTCTATCTCTAGATAGATTAGCTGTGGAAGGTTGATAGGGAATCTCCCACTTAGAGCTATGCATGCTTGGGTAGAGAAGGTGGTGATTTTGCTTAGCCTCATTGTGGGATTGAGGTGGAAGGCCACAATCTTGTAATGGATCCTCTCTATTGGTGTGAGTGCATCAAACTCCTTGTGGTCAACACCATAGCACTACTAAATCCATTCTTTCTTTATGTTAGGATTCACCTACATCAGGATCTTAGCAAGACTTTCCCCTATTTTGGGCAACCCAAGTGTTATAGTAATGACTTGTGCCAAGTAGGACATTGAGATATCCTTAATTTTCATTATTGATTCGACCTACCTATTGTTCTAGAATAGCAATGTCTCTCCCATCTAACACTGCCTGGTGGAAGTGATGATTGGCCACATGCAAGAGGCCTTTAGCTGCTCCTACACTTCTTTTGGTGCTTGCTCTAGAAATGAGCCAAAGTTTAACTCTTAGAGCACTATTTTCTAGACCTCTCATGATTTGATCTAATTCAAGCAAGCCTCTGTTAAGGTCACCTCCAGATTTTCTTGTGGTGTTGGTGCATCATGCTGATGGGAGTGTTCTATTGTTGTTGCTAGTTCTAGAACTGTCTAATAGATTCCACTTTTGCCTCCTCCCTAAGAGGACCTATGGCATGGGTTGCCAATGGTTCTTCTTAGGCTTGTTCTTAGCCTCTTCCTATTCTAGGCTGTTTCTCCCTTGGTTGAGATGGTCCTCTTCTTGCATGTATTTTTCCTTTGGTGCCATTTGTGGTCACAACACATCATGGATTAGTAGATATAATGTGTAACTCTAAATATTTGAATACATTTTCTTGTTAGTTAGTTACACTTTGGCTAAGGTAGGACCATGGTAGATTGATTATTTTATTAATTATTTATTATAAATGTCGCTAGAGCTTGTTGGAAAGATTTAACTCTTTTAAATTGGTGTTTAAGAGTTGATTTCTTAGTTAAACCTTTTGGGAGTTAGAAAATGAAGAAAACTTTTCTATTAAGAATGGCACATTTTTTGCCCCCACGATGAAGAGCTTACCTCTGTTAGTTGTAGAGTCAAAGAACAAAGTGATTTGGATAAACAGTTAGAAAGTTATGGGCTTTGAAAAATTGAAAATCTCCTTTGGCATTTGTGAGAAAATATAAATTTTTTAAAGTGGGGTCATGCACATATATAGTATTTTTCCCTTAAGTCAATGAGGCCCCATATTTGGGGCCTTGTATATGGGTGTGCTCTATTGACAGGGCCTCGTATATGGGGCCCATAGGTTAAAATTTTAAATTTTTTAATATCTTAAAAAATATAAGAAATTTTTCAATGAATTTGGGGTCCGTGGAATCCTAGAAAAGCCAAGAATATGATAAAATCATTGAAGAGGGTCTTTCAATGAACAAAGATTGAAAGATTTGATGGAGAACATGTTTAATGAACAAAATATGTAAAGGAGCACATGGTGTGATGTAGAAGATGGATGTACAAAAGATTCTGATTGCAAGAATGCCTAAGGATAAGGTACTTATTGAACCCAACTAAGAGACATGCAAGTGGATCCTCCCCATTGCAGGCACATGTCTTATTTGCCTTTGCATAACCTCAACCTAAGGAGTTTGTGGACCCCATAGGTGATTAATGGTCGATGAAAGTTAATGACCAAAACCTAGAAGATTCTACCTAAGAATTCAAATACGTTAGACCAAGACATGAAATCAAGAATATGGACATCAATAATGAGGTGAATTACAGTTAGCATAGGTGGATGATAGAGAAGGTGGAATGGAATTCCAAATTGAGGTCATAAAAAGTCCCTTGTGGAGTTTTTTTTAAATGACCTAAAAAGATCCATCCTTAGTCCATACCAAAACCAACCTCTTTCAGTGACTTCACATCATCACTCCAAGACCACTCCACCCCCTCAAGATAGAAGAGTGCACCGATAGAACAACCACTATTCCATAAATAGAAGAAAAGAGAAGTAAGAAGTGAGAGAGGGGCTTAGTTATAGGGGACATTTAGGCATGGGTAACATGTATTTCTAGTCCCATAACTAGTACTTGTACCCCACTTATTTGTCTAAGGGGTGTGCTTTGAATTTCCATCATGTTTTTTTAAATTTTGTTTGTTTGTTTGTTTTGGATGGGAACCACACCATGCAAAGACTTTATTTGACTTCCTGTTATTGGAAAATATGGAATGGTAAGAAGTCTATAAAAAACACTCAAGCATCAAGTAAGTAGAAGAGTACAAAGAGTATTAAGTCCCCTTGAAGTCACACCTTGTACAAACCTTTGAATCCTTCCCAATTCTAGAAACTACCAAGGTCACCAATTTATTAAATGTTTATTTAATGAAAGGGACCTCAAACTTCCAAAATAAGGAAAACGATAGAGTTTTTGAATGGGTAGATGTCGTGGATTCATTGCCTGTTCTATGAAAAAGAAACCATGACTGAGCCATTGGTGCAAAAATTCAAAAATAGAAACTAGAGATTAGCAAACAAAACATAAAGCACAAACCACCATTAGTAACAGTTACAACACCACTATGTCCTATTGGCACAAAGCATGTTTTATTAGCAAAAATTTGAAAATCACACTCAAACAAAACACAGTAAAATATATAATAAAATGTAAAAATATTCAAGAAATATTCAAATGTACTAACGATGGTGTAGAATAAAAAATTAAGTAAAATAGGAAAAAGATTTAAAATAAAAAAGATATAAAACAAATAACTATAAATAAAAAATTGTGTAAAAGAAAAAAAGAAAAACTGAGGAGCCATATGGATGATTAGCATGGATGGCCATCTCCCCCACGACTAAGTTGGAAGGAGGAGATTCAAAAAATTGAGCATGGTTGTCCATTTGCTGAGGTATTTATTACACTAGCTCACTTGGGCTCATGGAAAAGCTTCAATTGTTGGATGTTGACCAACTATTTATTTGGGCTCTTAGGTTTGTATATGATCATGGCCCTCAAAGGAAAAGTTTCATCAATTATATAAGGTTCCTCCCATAAAGTTTAGAATTTTTTTTCTAGGGTACATGTGTGGGGTTCTAGTAGAGAACCTTATCTCCCAGTTAAAATTTCACTTTCTGTGTTCTTAGGTCATGTTGTTGCTTGTTGAATGTCTTGTGCACTTCATTCAAAGATAAGGCCACTAATCGATTTTCATCTAGCACGTTGATCAGTCTTTCTTTTTGTGCTAAACTTAGGTTAGGTTCAATTCATAGGCTCCCAAGAGTGTACAGAGCTCAAATCAAATTGGGTGCATTGGAAGTTTTCCATACACTTGCTCATAAGGAGAGTAGTTAATAGCGAGTTTCCATGTTGAGCAGTAGGCCCAAAGGGCATTGTTGATTTTTGTGCTCCATTCTCTCCTATATTTGCTTATGGTTCTTATTAGAATCTTTGTAATCTTCCTGTTAGTTACCTCTACCTGACCATTGGCTTGGGGATGATAAGGTGTTATTAAATTATGTTTGACTTGCAAGTGTTCCATAAGTTTTCAAAAAGTGGCACCTGTAAAATGAGTTCCATTGTCAAAAATTAGTGCACGTGGCACCCCAAAACTATTTACAGCATTTTGTTGTACAAATCTAGTAGTAGTGGATGATGTGCAGTTGGTGAAGGCTATTACTTCTACCCATTTGGTGTAGTATTCAATTGCTACGATGATATACATCTTTGCATTAGACATGGGTGTGATGGGACCAATGAAGTCAATTCCCCATATGTCAAAGGGCTCCAATGGTTGAATCCACTATCAAGGACCCTCCATTTATGTGGTCATCCCACCATCTCTTTGACAACATTCACAAGAGCAGACAAACTGGTGAGCATCCCTGAAGATTGTAGGTCAACAATATCCTACCATCAGGATTTTTATGACCATGCATATCTCAGCATAGTGGCCTCCACAAGGGCCTTCATGAGCATCTTGGAGAATGCATAATTGGTTCGTATTAGGGACATACCAACAAACCAGGCCATTAGCACACACTTTGTAAAGGTGTTCATTAATTTCCATGAAGTACTTTACCTGATGAAGAAACTGTTGTTTCTTCTTAAACTCCAGATCTTATGGCATCTCTTGAGTGAGAAGGTAAGTGAGGATGCCATTGTATCATTTTGGTTTAGGAGGGACTTGGTCATTCATTGCTCATGTAAAGAAGAGTTTGTTTGGAAATTGATTAGAGAGTAGACTCTTCTCCTCTTTATTATTTCATCTTAACTGAGAAAGGTGATCAGTGACCAAATTCTCAACCCTTTTCTGGTCTACCATTATGAGATCAAATTCTTGCAAGATCACCAGCCACCATATTATATGGGGAATCACCATTGGTTTATTCATTAAGAAGTGGATGACATTGTGATCTGTGTGCACAAATACTTTATAGCCAGCACATAGTACTTGAACTTTTCAAGAGCATACACCACTACCATTAGTTCTTTCTCGATTGTGGTGTAATTCAACTGTGTATCCATAATGCTTTGGCTCGCGTAGTGAATGTAATATGGACATTTCTTATAGTCCAACTACATAAGCTCAGCTCCCAAGGCATAATTAGAGGCATTCATCATTATATGAAATGGTCTAGACTAGTTTGGTGCTTGTAGGATTAGAGTTTCTATGAGTTTTTCTTTTAATAGTTGGAATGCATGCTCACACTTCTTGGTCCAAGTGAAAGGAGCATATTTCTTCATAAGCTCAACCAATGGCTTTATAGTCTTAGAGAAATTCTCTATGAATCATCGTTTGTAGCTAGTGTGTCCAAGGAATGATTAGGCATATTTGACTATCTTTGGTTGGTGTGTGATTCCTTGGATGACCCTTATCTTTTCTAGGTCTACCTCAATCCCTTCTTGTGAAATTCAGTGCCCTAGTACTATGCTTTCCTAGACCATTAAATGGATTTTTTGCCAATTGAGCCTAAGGTTTGTTTCAATACATATTTTTAGTACCTACTCAAGGCAATCCAAGGCTTGCTCAAATGTAGCCCTATAGGTAGAGAATTCATCCATAAATAATTCTACCTTGCTATCAATCTACTATTGGAAAATACTAAGGACCAGGTGTTGAAATGTTGCAGGGGCATTGCACAAACTAAACATCATCTTACAATATGTAAAAGTTCCATAAGGACTGATGAATGTTATCTTGGCTTGATCCTCTGGTGTAATTTAGATTTGGTTATAGCCACTATAACCATCCAAGAAGCTATAATAGCAATGCCCAGAAATGGTGTCCAACACTTGGTCAAAAAATGGCAATGGAAAATGATCATTAAAAGTTTCCATGTTCAACAACCTAAAGTTGATGTAGACCTGCCACTTGCCATCTTTCTTTGGCATAATTACTAGTGGGCTAACTTACTCACTATCGGCAATGGGATAGATGAACCCCACCTTGAGGAGTTATTCTATTTCCTCCCTAAAGATTTGCTTTAATTTGGGATTTAGTCGCTTTTGTGGCTACCTTCTTAGCTTTATGGCTTGGTTGGTGTAGATATGATGTTGGCATATCCATGGATCAATTTTAGTCAGCTTGGGATATGACCAAGCAAAGGTTGTTGGCCATTTGTTAACCATCTACAACAACTTGTCTTTTTGTTCATGAGCAAGATTTGCATTGATGATAACAAGCTTGCCATTTTTTAGAAATGCATACTCCATGTTGGATGGTAGAGTTTTTAACTCTAGGGGCTCTTGCTTGAAATTATCAGGGATTTCCAACTCTTCCCAATAGGTATCATCATCTTCATCATCTAAGAGTTGGCAATGAACCTACTCAAGTTCATCCATGCCTTCGACATAAGCACATGTTAGGCTCTTACTTGGTTCCATGCATAATGTGCTACTATCAAAGTTAGCTATTAGCCATTAGGTGCCATCATATTTTGTGGTTGTTGCATAGGGGCACCTTTGGATATCTATTTCTTCTGTGTACTAATTTCATGCTTTAATGAATGTACTCTTAATGGATCATATTTTTTGCATGTAGTTGCACCCATGATTGCTATATGTGATGCATGGAACACACTTCTTCTTAAGTCATCCAAATTTATTTTTCTTGGATATTTCCAAGGAGAGGTTCCTGATGCTCATTCATGCATCAACAGTGCTTAACCACATCATTTCCATAATGATGGGGAAGTCATCTTTGTAGTTTTCAACTTTGATCACTAGAAAATTAACAGGGTCGGACCACCCACAAACTATGGTCATGATGTCCTCCACTAGTTCCAAAGGGATAGTGATTGACTAGTGTACCAATTTCAAATGGATATTTCTCTTCTTGAGAGGTGGTAGGTTCTAAGCCTTGCACATGTCATAAGAGATAAGATTGATACCAAAATCAAAATCAAGAAGAGCCTTGCATGGCTCATGTCCAGTGATATGCAAGTAAATAAGAGGACTTCCTAGGTTAGATATTTTTGTGGAAAGGTTGCCAACCTTGATCTAATTGGAAACAACATGAGTTAACATCATTGTGTGGATCTAAGGCAACGTTTGATTTAAAGGGTTCTCAAATGTGTTTGATGCAGAGGATGAGGGTGTTGGAGATACAAGGTGACTAGTTGCATTAGGTTGTGAGGGTTTGGGAGGACAAATGGATCAGAAAAATGGTTGTTTCCTAGATTGATTATTTGAACCAATTAGTTGGAAGGATAGTTGTGAATGTAAAACCCTTGTAGTCCTTCATTGCTGTGGTTGTGGGGGAATTTTGCCTTGCATGGATGGAGCAGGAGGTAATTGGGTGAAGGATGGAGGAATGTGTGTAGGCACATGTGGAAGATGGTATGGATATGGGTGCTTTCATCAAGTAGATGAAAAATGAGTTTGATGGTACTTTGGAGGGTAATAGTGATACTAGAATGAGGCATGAATTGCAGAGCTTCATGGAGAAATGGGTTGCTAAACATAGTATCCATATGGGTTTGGTTGCTTGTAAGGGTATTGTTGTCTTGGTAGTGGCATTTCCCATGACTGTGATTGGTGCCACTATTGATATTTTTCATATGGTTGTGGTGGAGCTCCACTTGGATAGTAAGCTTATTGTTGTTGGTAGAACTACCTTGGATTTCCTCGAGGATAAGGCAATCATCTAGGTGCTTGCCTTCATGCTAATCATGGATTTGGCACTTACACCCTAGACTCTTGTAAGTGTAACACCATAGGGAAAAATTCCTTAGAATGTTCATATTGAAAAATTTTACATCCAACATCATCATTAGAGTCTATCTCCATAACTTTTTTTACTACAATAGCTTTGCCCTTACCTCTATGGTAGGCACGTTTAGCTTCTTTCCACCTCCTACAGTCACAATCACTATTTTGCTCTTTTGATGCTTCAGTAATCTTCATAGTAGTTTGGAATTTTTCATCCAAAGAGTTTCATAATTTATCAACCTTTGCTGAAATATTGAAAATAGATTTTTGGATAGGCAAGGTTTTCCTATTCACTATTTTGTTGAGTGGTGACTTCTCCTCGTCATAGAATCTTACCTCCCTTTTCCTGCTATTATATTCTTCTGCACTTTTTCATTTTCGCAACTCACCTTCTTCTTTTGCTACATGATCTATCAGCCTTTATATCTAATGAGCTCTCAGTTTGGAGAGTCTCCCCTGGGCATAAAACCCAAGAGTTCTTATAGTTTCTTCTTTGAGCCCATTTATGATGTGACAGAGTTGTTCCCTTTGAGAATAACCATGGCTAGTGCATCGATATAAGAGAGAATGATATCTACCCATGGCAACATCAAAGGATTCATGTGTTCCTTATGTCTAGCCTTGGATTTTCCTTCTTAGATTAGACACTCTAGAGTACGTCTAGTATTTGTCATTAAATAGTTTTAGCATGGTACTTCATCTGCAAATAGATTCTAGTTCTAAGGATCAGTACTAGATTTTAGCCTCCTTGATGAGTGTCCTAGGGAAGAGTTTGAGTTTTTGCCAATCATTTTCAATGTTTTACAAGGCATTATTGAAAGCTTGTAGATGTGTATGCAGATCAAAGTTATATTCCCCTTCAAATCTTGGGATATTGTTCATGTCTAAGCCCTTGATCCGACTATTTTCACATGCCTAGTTGGAATCTTAACTACCTCTACAATGTTAAGCATGCTTCAAGTTGCCAATAGAGACTCATCATCATCATTATTGCATTATCACCAATGAGGCCCTCTATTACCTCTTCGTTCATTACAGGGCTTAGTGATCAGTATTGTTGTCTCATTAAGCACTTCCATCATAGTTATTCTTTCTATGGTGTCTTTCAAAATTAGAAGAAGAGGATGTAGATGAAGAGGATAAAGAGGGAGGAGGACTACCACCACCATGGTGTTTTCCAACTCCCCTTCAGTTGTTACAACCATGTTAATTAGATTTCTTATTATCTTGATGCTTACCTGACCTATTGCCTTGATTGCCATCTTTTCCTAAACTCGGAATGTTGATAATAGAATGTAGATTTAGGTTCACACCCCCATCATTAGTAACCAGGGGTGGAGAATTGTCATTTTAAAAGCCCTCAGAGGGAGAATCCTTGTTGTCATCTTGGTTTATTAGGAACAAGGGATTAATGAAGTGTTTTTCCTTCATAGCCTCATGATGCTTCTCTTGATGTCAATCTCTCCTGCATTGTGTGTCAGTGGGACGGTAGTTCTGGAAGTTGTAGTCATGCACAACATACTCCTCTTGAAGATTGTGAATGCCTAAATTCTTAAGAGTTTGAAGTAGCATCATAGTCATAGATTGATCTAGGACCATTACAATGTTTCCCTCCATATCATGCCATCGCAGTTGCTCATCCTGGTGTAGGATGAAGTGAAGTCAGGCACATACTCATCTAGATGAGTATATACCATCTTGCACTATTATGGGATCAATGGTTTGACATCTTCATGCCTATGAGAAGAAGAAATTTTTCAAACAAATAAAATATCATTATGCTTTTATAATTATATGTTGTGTAAGAATGATGTTAACCTTGGGTTTGTCCAATGATATTAATAATGTTCACTAATCCTAGATAGTACATGTTTCAAAAAATAGAGTCCCCGGTAATGACACTAATGATGAGTGGTTTGAGATACCCCTATGCCAAACCATAAAAATCACAAGGTGTTCACAAGTAATCCAGTCGAATTCTATGGACCCTATAGTTTTCAGTACACTAGTCTTCTAAGAAGTAAACCTTTCCCTATAGGTCATTCATTGTCTTTCCAATTACACTTGTGATGCACATGATATGGTTAAGTGTAATCAACGCATATGATTTTTATTATTTTGTGTTTTATGTTATTTGGTGCTTAAAGTAAAGAGATGAAATAATCTAACAACTAATTTAGTTTAACTAATTAACTATTCTCTAACTAGTTCTAACATAAGCATCTAGTCCCACTTTCTGTACATGTCTTGAACCCACATATCCATTTCTAGGTTACCAAGCACCACACTATTGGATACACAAAGAAATAATGTTGTTGGGATTACTAAGAGAATATGTGTTTATGCTTGAAGCAGTCGCACTTATGTATTTAACCTATTTATCTTATCTTATTTAATCACTTAATTAGCTTAATTATTGAGAAGCATTGAACAAAAAACATTAAATGTAAGAATAAAACATTTAAACTATCCAAAATCCTACAAGATTTATTAAGAAGCTTGTCTTTATTGCCATACAAACTAGTATGATTTAGGTACAACAGTGCTTAAGATCGATACACTTAATGACTCCTGCTATGGGCACTCAAGAAAATATTCTAACTTTCAAATGAAGAAATTTCAAGGACTCTTCTACTACTATGAATTCTATTTTTCATAAACATGGCTGTAGCTTGTATTTATAGTTTTTACTATAGTATTGCGTTGATGGGGCAACACCATGTAAATAAGGCCCGGTTGATGAGGCCATGTCAATGGGGGCTCGTCAACGCAACACATTGATGTTCATTAGCATCAAAACCATTCTATTTACTAAAAATAGTATATGGAAATTTCACCCATGTTGGCTTCATCCACCCACATTGGGCCTTCCAACAACAATCCTAAAGTGCAAGGTTAACGTTGGAGTTGACGTAATGTTGACACTGGGACCATGCTAGAGCAACATTGAGGGGAAGATGCAACGTTGGAGGGTAAAGGAGTTATACCCCCAACTTTGGGTGTAGGTGGGTTATAACCCCCAATAGATATCTCTAGTGTAGTAAATGTCATACCTCCCCATAATATCCATCAAAATGTTCATTTTGGTAGAGTTCTGAAGGCATTTTTAAATTCACCAAGCCCAAATATAGGCATGATATGGCTTTTTTCACTTGAGAGTTGAGGCTTTGAGCACTTATGATACATTTTTAAGCCCCAAAAGCTAAACTATGTGAAATTGCACCTCTTGGATTGTAATATGTACATTTTACAATGAAATTCTAGCCTTGATTTTTGTGGGATGTGGGTTACAATACAAAAAGTCTCACACCATGTAATTTTGGTGGTGTTTCATTGGCCCCTCTTTGTTGGTGTCTTGAGGATTAACCTAAGAGGTACCAATAAAGAATAAAAAATATGACTGTAGTCCATCATCGATGTTCCCTCTTCATACTTGATTTAGTCATGTCAAACCATGCCAAAGAGTGCTTGTGATGATAGGATAAGGCTATGATGAGGAAATGCTAATGAGGTCATATTTGCTCATGAGGGTTAATAATGAGTTCTAAGGTTGACATCATGGCTATGGCACTGATATGTTGGTTGATCGATGAGTTTGGCACTTTGTGTTTTGAAGTGTTAGCAAATGCATTTGAGGAACCAACACCTCACTCCAAGGTTTCTTAGGTTATTAGGCTCATCCCTTTGCATGTTTGGAGCTATTGGTTCATCTTTTGGTTTTCATTGGCCATTCTAGCTTCTTGGAAATTTGCTTTTCCATTTTTTATGGGGTGAAACCTTCATTGGGTTCCTTCACCAAGACCTATTTGATATTGACTATCTTGCTAAACAAGATGTGTTACATCTAGTAGACTTAGTTGCTTTTCCATAAATGAGATGTGTTACGCTCGATGGACTTAATGACTTTTCCATTGAATGAGATGTGTTACATTCAACAGACTTGAAGATGAAGCATGATGAAGGGATATCATATGGCCACAATACATGAGTGTCCAATATTGATTAACATTATTGCTTAGGGTAAGGAAGGTATAATAAGGCTATAGTGTTGGGTTTAAAGAATGGGGAACATAGTGAGATAAGCACTCTTGACATAGCAGGACAAATTCACCAATTCTTGCACATCGAGATCACATGGTGACTTGCTACCATGATGGGTTCTATAATGGCCGAAAACATCGGTGGTTGGAACATTGAGAGGTTACTGGGTGTACAGCCTAACCCTGGATTCGTGTAAGGGCTATGTTAGAGAAAATGGAAATGGGGTGCCTTGAACAGTTTGGTAGATGAGACATGGACTTAGTCAATGTACAATAACCTTTCATGAGAGTTTGTTTTAATGTGTTATGCGGGGAGATTTAGGTGAAGAAAACGTAGCATACAGAAAAGTAAAAGCATAACAGAGTATATAGTTGAGCAATAAATGTAAATCGATACACAATGATGCAAAATGTATGTGATAGCAAAATGAAATGAAATGGACTTGAGTGAGAGAGTGCACCATCCCAAGATTAAGGGATTTGATCTTTGTTTGGTTGTAGAAGGTGTACGACTGTTGTGCAGTGTCAGATAGGTGAAACACCCCAAAATTTGAAGGCATCCTTGCTTCACCAGGTCTTTGCAAATCGCGCAGCGTTACGGAAGTTCTTTAGGAGATGGATGCTCTGAAGTTTAGACTGTCCAGTTCGGCAAGTTTTTCTACCCTAGGTGTCAACAGGCTAAATAGATTCTCCAGTCTGCCCACTTGAGTAGTTCATCCAGCCAACAACACACTTAGGAGCGGTGTGTAGAATTGCTGGCAGTACCCAGAATGTGCAAAACACTTTAGTGAGTTTTCTAGGTCAAGGAGTTTTTCTACGCTACGCTACGCTATGTAGTGTAGCAAACTTTAGAAGACGGTTGTAGAAGCGCAGTGCTATGCTATGCTATGCTATGCTATGCCACACAATGTAGCACAACGCAACAAAAGCTGGACGGTTAGTCCTCTCACCCAACTTCAAGTTCTTCAGCAATGTCTCTTTTCGTCAGAAAGCGGTGAACATGGCCAAAAATAGGTCATGTTTGCTGCTACGCTACACTAGGCTACATGGTGCAACGAGGTGTAGTAATTCTACGAAAGTGACAGAAGGCATCTCAAAGGGCAGGATCAAAAAGATCGCAAGCCTCATAGTAAAAAAAGGTAAAGTTTACGGATTGGCAATGTTTTTGTGACTAAGGACAACTGCTATGCTATGATATGCTACGTAGTGTAGCATAGCGTAGTAAACCTATGTCCAGTAGTCACAACACTGCAAAGGTTTCCAATGCATGCAGCAGGACACAATGCAGATTTTCCTTCAAACTAGTGGCTACACTACGCTGTGCAGTGTAGCACAGCATGACAAGATGCTATGCTACGCCAAATGCTACGCTACAAAGCATAGCAAGGCATGGCAAGTGGCTACGTGACATCAATGCACCTCACCTAATTGCACTATTGCTCTAATAGTGCAATTATGACGTGGTAGGTTTGTAATTACGGTGTGGCAGGCTTGCTCAATGGTCATGTAGGCACGTGCAGCATAGACAAGTCAGCATAAGCCTAGGGCACGTGGCGTCCAAACCACATCTTTTGCATGCCCTTGGCCTGATAAATACCCAAATGATTGTTAAGGTCCAGCCCCCTGGGTTTTTTGGCAATTTTGGTCAACTAACAATTTGGTTGGCTGATAAGCAAAATGTTAGCATTGTAACCTTGAGAATTGTAAGCTTTCTATTTGACACTCTAAACAGTTAGCACTCTCAGCTGGAATTTTGTTATGCTCTTTTCCACCATCTTGGTAGCATTTCACATCATTAATGATTGAGTCTATGTCCAAGCACACAGTTGTCTTGCTCTACATGTCTTGGTTACCCTCGGTATCTCTGCAGTTCCCAGTGCTGTGCAACCAACTGTATCCATCTTGATAGAGCGAATTCGTAGCTTTGAAGCAGTGCACTTTTCTAACTACATTTTACTTTGTCTCTCACTTATCATTCACATTTTTACACTATTTTCTACCTCTTTTACATTTAAGAATTACTTCATGCTATCAGTTTCATTTTCAAATCACACATTGCAAAAGGTTATATTAACACCGACTAAGTCCTTGTCTGATTGACTAGACTGTTCAAGGTGCCCTATTTCTACTCCACCCAGCACGACCCTCCCACGAAAATGAGGTTGAGACTGTCAACGACTGATGACCTCTCGACGTTCTTTCAGCCATTGACATTTTTGGTTGCCACAGTTTTCTGGTGCTAGAAGGAGGACCTTTTGGTGCCCTTTCCACATGTCACGGTAGTCTTGTAAGCCTTCTTCCCCATGATACGCATTGGCATAAACTTGACACCCATCTATGGTTTCTTACATGTCGTGCGGTGTAGATCGGTCACCTCGACGGTTCCTTGGGAGCCCTACAAGACATAAATCATCCAGTTGCCAGTTGACTTGCCTATCTTACGGTAGTCTTGCACATGTTCTGTACCCTATCGCACACTAGCGTAAATGTGACACCCTTTTGTAGTTGTTTACGTGTTGTGTCGTACAGGTTAGTCACCTCGACGATTCCTTGGGAGCCTGGTAAGACATAAAGCCTCTTTTGATTGCTTCCCAACTCTATTTTCTCTTCTTTGCAAAATTGTTCAGTTTTTTGATTTCTTTTCCTTTTTTCGTTTGCAAAACTATTTAACTTAACAATGGCTTCCACAACTACTGCTACTAATACCTTCAACGTAGAGGTTCCCATCATGGTTCAAGGCACCATTGGTGCCCAACAACCATTGAACCCAATGCTAGAAACACGTCGATCCCTCAGGATCCAAAATCGGGTACCTGAGGGCTTGGCCAAGCAACATGAGCACTATAACTTCGTTTGTGCAAAGGTTCAGGAAAACTTGCCTTTGGATGTACACAAATTTGAGGGAAAATGTAGCTTTGAGTTCGCTTACTGCAATGGGAAGGAGTTTGTTCCCACTCCCAGTGCTTCCATACCTTTGACACAGACAAACCAAATGCTTCTAGACTAACTCATCCAGTTGGATAGACTTAGGGAGCAACAGAACACAACATCTAACTAGGATGATGCTTTCCAGGATAGATAGGAGGAACTCGATTCCCAATCTGATGAGGGAGGTCAAACCAACCCTATTTCTGTTCCTCCTACCCAATCCTTCTGGGCCAATCCGTTGTTTGGTGCCACTCCCTTTGTAATCATGCCTATGCTCCCATAGCCTGCAACTACAACCACAATGGGTAGCCATGTCACCTTCCTTGAGTATCAATTCCTTTATTCCCCTATTTCATTTGTAGCAACTATGCCTCCGTAAACTGTTCATCATCCCATTCCTATAGCGCATCACGCACTGATCACAGCTACCTCACCTCTCGCACTCTTAGTCAAGCCTTTGCTCAGACTAAGAGTATACAAGACATGGCTGAGGCAAGTAAAGACTTGACCTAAATTGCCTACAAAAACACCTTCATAAAGAAGGACAAGGGTAAAGCCCCAACAACCACAGTGGCCATTGTGGTGATCGAGGCCAAACCTAGACCTGGTAACAATGGTAACAAGAACAACAAGAAACTGGCTGTACCTGCAACTAACCCCATGCCCAAGTAGGGTAACACACTGCAATCTCTAGTTCCCACACCTGAGACATCTGCATAACCCAAACAGAACTTCGAGCATAAAGATTGCTCAAAGTACACCCCACTACCTCTCAAGCCTTTAGAACTTATGAAGCAGTTATTGGTAATGGGGCACATCCAACACAAGTAGATGTCGAAAGAAGGAATCAGAAAACATCAACGCTACTGCAAGCTCCTTAGAAACCCCTCCTTGGCCCTACCCAATGAGCCCCTAGTTCCTAAGGGTTTTAGACTAGACAGGTTTTGTGAATATCACCAATAGTGTGGTCACAACACAGATTACTATCTGGCATTGTAGGATGACATCCAGAGATTGATCGATTAGGGAAAATTGGTGTTGGACGAAAGAAACCTAGTACGCCTTGAGAACCAATCTATGCATGTCTACATCGACCCCCTCAACGCCAACAATGCCAGTTACGTCATCAATGCCATCGGTATTGACGGTGATCCTAGGCCACCCTGGTAGCCATTCGTGGTCCATGTTCCTCAGCGTAGTGCACTAGCACTACCAGCAGCTAGCCAAAGCTCGCAATAGCCATTCGTTCTAAGAGTCCCTCCCTGGAAATCCATCTCTGCACCACTTGTTAGCGAAACCACACCACCCCGTGTGTTAACACCATTAACTCCTTTTATCATTAGGGGGCCGATCCATTTGACAACCCTCACCCCATATAAGAAAGCTGAACAACCTTTTCATCCTAAAAAATGGGAAGTGCATTTTGTAGGTAAGACATTGAGAGGGAGTGCCACCCCTGGTACTTCCAAACCTATGTCTCCATCCCCTGCATCTATGCCCTCGTCACCAAATATGAACATTGCTATAATCGCACAGTTTATGCCATCCCACCAAAAAGGGTATGAGCTTAGATCCAAAGTCACCCCTCCTTAGGAAATTCATCTTTTGGGACAAATAGAAGAAGAGGAAAGCATTAAACAGGGGGTGGCCAAGACCTCTTGGATTCCTTCACTTAGGTTGAACAAGCTCTAAAATAAAAAACACGACACTGAGCTTGTATGACCTAATCATGATGTCTATCGCACACCGCGAGGCTTTGATCTGCATGTTAACAGTGATTCTAGTCAACAAAGACATGCCAGCAGAAGAGGAAGCCATCCACTCGGTCATGCTTCCCTCTGCACCTACAGAGCCAGAACTGTCTCAACTCACTTTATGTGATGATGCCATTAGGGAAGATCCGGAAAGGGGTCAGGTGACTATAGCACCTCTACTCATCACAATTTGGGTTAGCCAACAATGGATCTGAAGGGTACACATTGATGATGGGGCTACCATGAATGTTGTCCCCTTCCCTATTGTGGAAAAAGTGGGCTTGGTCAACCAGATCAAACCCACAATGACATCATGCCTGAGGTGATTCAATGGGGCATGTGTCCTAGTGAAGGACACAGTCCACATAGACTTTGTGGTAGGGGACCAGTTCCCTACAAATGCAACATTCATCATGATTGAGGAAATTCTTGGGTTTAACCTGATCTTGGGGAGATCATGGTTGGCACAACTTAGGGCTATCTCTTTGCCCATTCACCAGGAAATCCACCTACCATACACAAGCAGGGAGGTGGTGATCCATGGTGATGAAGTAGTAGTGCAAGAAATCAATAACATAGACATGGAGCAGGGCTCAAAGGTCATAACCTTTGAGAATGAAGCACCTGCTTGTGCACACATTAACCATCCAGCAGGAGAATTAGCTTAGCAAGCCAGTTACCAAAACGAAAGCATGTGGGCTAAGTTGCCCTTCCAAGCGAGGGACAATGATGCAAATGAAGGCCCTGGCAAAGCACCTTGGCTTTACATTCGCTCAATTTAGGCTAGGTTAAGAAGTAGCTATGCATAGCATAGCAACTTCACTGCTTCCTGCCCAGTTTCCATCCCTTGTACATTCACCACCTTTTGCGGTGCTAACGTACCATCCTTTTGGCATGTTACGCAATGGCCCAAAATGGCCTAAAACTATGTTACACAATGGCCCAAAATGGCCTAAAACTATGTTACACAATGGCCCAAAATGGCCTAAAACTAGCAATGGCCCAAAATGGCCTAAAACTAGCAATGGCCCGGAACGGCCTAAAACTAGCAATGGCATGAAATGGGCCTAAAACTAAAAATGGCCCGAAATGGCTTAAAACTATGTTATGTAATGGCTCGAAATGGCCTAAAACTAGCAATGGCCTGAAATGGCCTAAAACTAACAATGGCCTGAAATGGCCTGAAACTAGTAATGGTCCAAAATGGCTTAAAACTAGCAATGGCCCGAAATGGCCTAAAACTAGCAATGGCCCAAAATGGCCTAAAACTAGTAATGGCCTGAAATGGCCTAAAACTAGCACATGAAAGCATGAACATTTTACACAAAACATAACGTGTAGACAATGAACAAGTTAATGTAGAATCAATTTATTTTCCAAAATTCTCTCCTTTATTCAAACTTTTTCCTTTTAGACAATATTTGCAAAAATTGTTACAAAATTTCAAAAAATTCCAAAAAAAGCCCTTGCTATCATGGGTTGTCCCTATTTGCATCATCTTTAGCATGCATTTCTGCATCTTCACCTTTTGCATCACCTTCCCTTGCATTGTCCTCTACCGATTCTTCATTCCTTTCCTCCGCGGGCCTCGTGGCCTCATTTGGAGCTTGCATCGTAGGAATGAAGTAGTCAGCTAAAGTAATGCATGTATGCTATAATAGAGCATAAGCATTACTACAATAGAAAGCGACTAACCTGAGAAGGGCTTGCCTCCATCTTGAAGGGTATCCAGTCTAAATCGAGCCCGAGGCGGTGGCAGAATTTCTCTACCATAATGTCCACCCAACACCTATTGCAGGGTACAGCGTCCGTAATAGCTCTCTCCCTTTCGATGGTTGTCCACCTTGGTGGTCCTGGAGAAAAGGAGACGATTGCGGTCTCTCCTATGGGAAGGTCCATTTTCAGGTTAGGAGATTCCGTAACCTTTACCTACTCTTTGAACCTGGCGTAGGCCTCAAAAGCATCAATGGCATTTACGAATACTTTATATGTAAATGCCTCCATAGCAGCGTCCTTGTACAATTTACGATGGGTGGCATTTTCCAGTTTATACATATGTTTGTGATTTTTTTGGAACTGCTCCCATTCGTAAACCTTGGCACTGAAATCTTTCAAATTTTGACATTTCTGGGCTAGCAAGTCCATTTGCATCCTTTGTTCTATTATTTCATGGGTGGCTTCAACGTTTTGACGCGCGACTGTCCAAAAGCTGGTGTAATCTATCATAGCCGTGTGCTAGTCCTTATTATTAGTGTCATGGGCTATGCGGAACTCATTCCTCAACTTAAGATCCTCCACCTCGGTGCTCAGGTCAGCCTCCCTTTGCTCAGCTTTTTGGACCCATTTCCACAGGTCCTTGTTGACATGCTTATACTCCCATAAGAAGCGTGCCAAGTGCAAAACACATTTGCAAGCCTCGTCGTATGCGCGAAGAGACATCTTGGTCACTTCAGGTGGGAATGTAGGCACGACACTAACTTTCAAAGAACGTGTTGAGTCCCATTTGAGCTCAGAGGCTACCATGACACAAAGAGTGTAGTAATCGCGTTAGCACAACAAGATTAGCAAACTCAAGAAACTCTAGCATAGAAACATGAGAGCACCTGACACTACTACTTACTTGCGTCAGGGTGCACCTGCTGAAGGTGGTTGATCATGTCGTCGACGATTCCTTGCATGTATGCAAACTTATCAGGGATCTTAGCCCATGATTCTGCACAAGTCAGAGGAGGTCCTACAGCATCAACAGTAGTGCTTGTTACATAAATAAACATATCAGCAATGGCCAAAATGGACTAAGATAAGGCAAACACATTGCCGAACTCACTAGCGTCTGATTGTGGCCTCTCTTCTTGTTGTTGCAAGACGATGGCAATAGCCTTGGCAGAGGTCCCTGCCAAGTCTGTACAAGCCTCTTCTTTATGCACTGGTGCCTTTCCTTTTAGGAGACTAGCATCTTTTTTATTCAAGGGAGACTCCTCTTCATTAGTAGGAGGATTCTTCCAAATAACAAGAGTCCCCGCCTTAGCGACAGGGGTTCTTCCTTTCTTGAAAAGGGCCCTTTCTTTTGAGACTGGGGCCTCCATGTCTTTATTCACTGCCCCCGTCTTAGGGGCCGACACCTCTTCATCGCCTTCTTCTTCTTCTTCTTCTTCTTCTTCCTCTGTTAGTCAAGAAACATGTTTGCATTAGTCCGAAACAAGTTTGCTTAAAGCGGGTGCTACGCTACGCTACACCACCTAGTGTAGCATAGTGTGGTAGAAAATAACAAGGTAGGCATTAAACAAAAAAATTTACCAATGGGAGGTTGCGTCCTCTACATCTTAAGCTGCAACCACCGCCCCTCCTCTTCCTCCGTGCGAAGGGTTTTCCTAGCTGGAGGAGGCCTCTTCTACTGCAACTTTTTGGGCACAGTCTCGACTATGAGATGTTGCCCCCATGACATGCTACCAACTACAGCAGGGGGCATCTTCCCTATGCTGTCTAGGCCATGAAGGTTGTGGGAGACCTAGTCCTTAGTCATCATAGAGATTGACTCCCCAATTATTTCTGGGGGATCTTGGGCTCAGATGATCTAGAGGATCTGGCAGATCCACGTTCTAGAAATCTGGTTGTGATTTCGCATGACCCAGGCTCCATTCTCTTGAACCACCAGAAAATTCATGAAATGCGTCATATAGGTTATGTAAAAGGCATAATGTATATTGGAACGGGACTCCAATTTCTTATGGAGCCCCAAGATTTCAGTATGCAAGCCTTTACATAGAAACCTGGCCCTGTTGTAGCGGGACCCCTCTTCCATGACCTCACGCATTATCCAAGCATGCTCAATCCCTATGACCTTCCCTTGGGTGAGTAGCTAGGGGAATGCGTGAGCATGGAAGATATGGTAAATCTCTTTGGTGGGTCCTTCTTTGAGCTTCTCCAAGGAGAGCCCCTTCCACTCCTTGGCAATCCCTAACCACTCCTGAATGTCCTTCTTCTAAAGGGTCAGCTCCTTCTTACCCTTTGATCCTATAGGGATCCCATCGGCAGGGACACTGAACAGGTCCGTAAATAGCTAGTCATTGATTTCAATGATCACTAGTACACCCTATATGCTTGTGCTGAAGCGGCCTACCTTTTTAGAAAAGGAGTTAACTAGGGAGAGCATCTTAGCGGCAGGAACGCTTAGATTCAGGGCCAGTAATAGATCTATAAGTACAACCTTTTGGATATTCTAGACTAAGGAGTTCGAAGCCATACCATTTATCCAACATTGGCTCATATCTACTTCTCCATACTTGAAGTAGATGTTTGCCCCCTATGTCTCTGCGGTTACCACCATCACCTCCTGGTGCTTCTTCGTCCCTATAATAGTTTTTGCAAAAATGTTTAACATAAAAATGTAGAAAATCCAAAGATTGCAAAAACACTTAAGCATGTAACACTTACTGCTTGTCCTACAAGGTCTGTACGGTAACGAGAATGGTGGAAGACTAACTAGAACTTGATCAACGGTGTTCAATTTGAAGGGTTCTACCCACCCCTCATCCAACCAACTGGCCCCTTGCACTGATTGTAAGGAATGGGGTATAGGTGTGGGTAGGTGTGGTATTCACTCCCGCATTAACCAATCACACCCGTGCATAGGTTCTGAGCAGAATATAACTCTTATAGGGCTATTCCTGCTATAGCCAGTAGGCCCGGTTGGTCATGAACCCTATCCTTATTGATGTAGAACCTGGTAATAAAAACATACTATTAGCATTTGGCCAATATGGCAAGTGTTGCATAACACAGTGGAACAAAGCTTCAAAACTCACCCGACAGCACAATAGACAGTTCTTGGTAGGTTTTGGAAGCACGTTGCCATATAATGTGCAATAAATAATGTGTTGTAACAATGGTAGTAGTTGTACTCAGGCATATCCTAGATCTAGGCCAGACGCCTTAACCCTATGGGGCATTGACTAGATTCTTCTCCCTGCTTGCTCATGATTGCCCCATCCATTAGAAACCTCAGGATGCCTTGGATCGCCCTAGGCAATATGGCTTCTGTTATGGTGGTGGCCTCCTCCTCCTCTAGGTATGACCAAATGATCATACTGAAGTGTTCAAGGAGGTATTGTAGGAAAGCCTATGCTCCTTTCCTAAACCAGAGCCCCCGCTCCCCCACACGTAGCTAGGGAGGAGGAGCATTAGCCACAGGTTTTCTTGCGTGACACAGGACCCATACAATTTCCAAGAAAATCAAAATCGACCTTAGCCCCATCCTGCACAACACAAAAAGCAAGTGTTAGCATCATGTCTAAGTGTAATGCATACGCAACATAGAAATACCTAGCAGTTCATGCATATAGCGTAGCATATACCCTCTTCCCGCAGATAGTGTAGCAAGAACATGAAAGCGCGAGCGCAACGAAAATAGCCTAGCGTAGTAACAGAACAATTAACCCTAATAGGGTGATTAACAATACGCGTTGGTAGAACACGTGTCGCACTATCACATCATGGATGGCCCAACCCTCCTTGGGGTCCTACGTCATGCCATTCGAAAGCTAAGTAACTTAAACTGTCCAGACCCTCATAGTTATGACAACTGCAATGGTGGAGGTTTAAGCGACCTTGCATGCAACAATGGCGTAACGTTTATGCACTCGCTATGGTTGAGACGACAACAATGGTGATGCAAAGGATAAAAAAAATGCGATGATAGAAAACATAGGTGGTAGCCTATTGGGTCAATGGTGTGTCTGCCTGTGCTGCGATGCATGCTTGTGTCACATTCCCTAAGGTTTTCTTCACCTCCTCGACAGTTGCAAGTGCCAAATTCATGCGTTCCTTCTTTGGAGCCATCATCCTGCTTGCAGACGTTTTCTTGTTGCGATGCAAAAAACTGCCTTACTCACTGTTAGCACAATTGCTCTGAGCTCTAGAATTGCTTTGTGCACTGAATATGGGCTCTACGCTCTCATGATGAGAATGACAAGCTTACCAAGGTTTAATCCCTATTTATGGCCATAATGGTAAAAAGAGAAACTTGTTGTTCTCTTTCTCTGTTTAATGCGGAGTGCACCGTACAACATAGCATGTCCACCATGACATCATAGCACTGTTGGCATTAAAACCTTGACATGCTTCAAGCTAACTACGTGCTTCCTTGAGAAATGAAAAAATATATATTTTCAATTTTACCAGTCTAAAAAGACCTTAAACTAGCAACCCCAGTGCAATTGTAACATTTGCGGTCTGAAAAGGCCTTAAACTAGCATTTTTTACCGTAGTGCTCCACTCTCGTTACCCATCCAAAAAGACCTTAAACTAGCAATTGTAGCGTAGTTGTGCTTTTAATGGTCCGAAAAGACCCTTAGCAACTTTGATCTGTTATACATTCATAGTCTGCAATGATGCTAAACTAGCAATCTCATGTTTTTGCATTAGCAGTTTTACATTTTCTTTTTAGTAGTTTCAGGTTTTTACATCGACAGTTTTGCGTTTTCTATTTTAGCAGCTCTGCATCTCCATGCTATAATGGTCTACTATGACTTTAAATTGAAAAAATTTTAATCTTTACATCATATTCCACTAGTTACATCTTGTCATTGCATTACAAGTTTTCGTTATACATGATTACTACCAATAGGTGCCTCTTAACTAGGCTGTCATCTCATTTTGACAAGTTAAGTAAAAAATGGAAATCCATTGCGATCTCTCCATGCCCTTAGCTTTAGTAGGTCCACATGGCAAGCTCGCAAGACAATTGAACCCCGACCTGATCGATTGGGGATCAGCTACAGTTAGCACCATAGTGTCTTTAGAAACATCCCTAGACTGGCCCGAACATTTGGTCCGAAATTTAGATTTGGAGGCTGGGGATGTGACTGAGGATCCTCTCATTGAGATGCCTATGACCACATCTGAGGGGGAAGTAGAAACGTTGAAACTTAGCTCCCTCCTAGATGTGCAAACACATGAAAATGTAGCCAGAATTCTGCAAGACAACATCAAAGTCTTCGCATGGTCATACAGTGACATGCCAGGTTTAGATCCAAGGCTGATACAGCACAACATCATCCTAGACCCACACATGAAGGTAGTCAAGAAGAAGGCTTGTAAGATCAAACCAGAAATCACACTAGTTGTGAGGGATGAAATCATCAAGTAAGTTGTACCAAGCTGGTTTCATCTACGCAGTTGATTACCCAGAATGAGTGTCCAACATCATCGTAGTTTCCAAGAAAATGGGAGGAATACAAATCTGTATAGACTTTCGAGATCTAAACAAAGTAACGATCAAAGATGATTTCCCACTTCCAAGCATCGATCAACTCATTGACACTACGGTTGGCCATGCCCTGCTATCCTTCATGGATGGCTTCTCCGGCTACAACCAAATTCACATCAACCTAGAGCATCAGCTAACAACAACCTTCATGACCCCATGGAGGACCTTTTGTTACACCATGATGCCTTTTGGGCTTAAGAATACCAGAGTAACCTATCAACGAGCCATGACTTACATCTTTAGCGATTACATCCTAGAAACGTTAAATGACTACGTGGATGATATAACAGTCAAGTCTAAGAAGGCAGCTGATCACCCACGTGATCTAGGGGTAGTCCTCAAGTCTTGTTAAATGCATAATTTGCATCTTAATCCTAAGAAATGTGTCTTTGGGGTAAGAACCAGATGCATGTTAGGGTTCATGGTATTGAAGGTTGGAATATGGATGGACCCTGACAAAGTCAAGGCCATTGTCAACCTGGCACCTCCTATAAACCTCAAAGAGCTATGTGGTTTGCAAGGTAGGGTACAATTCATCCGAAGGTTTATAACAAAGTTGACTGACAAGTTACACCCCATGCAAAATCTTCTAAAGAAAGGGGTTAACTTCAAATGGACAACCCAATGTCAACAAGCCTTTGATGACTTGAAAGAAGAGCTTTCGCACCTCCCAACTATGCATCTGCCACAGAGGAATAAGCCTTTCTTCATATACCTCGTCACCTCTAATGCATCTATCACAACATTGCTATGTCAGAAATGAGACGATGAATCTAAGATACCAGTGTATTATCTAGGTCATGTATTAATAGCTCATAAGGAAAAATACAACAAAGTAGAGAGATAGTGCCTTGCCTTAGTGTTTGTGTTAGAAAAGTGGAGGCACTATCTATTTCGTAGTGTAGTCAACATCATTTGCAAAAGCAACATACTCCAGGCTATCACTAACAACCTGTATGAAAGTAGCAGGATAGCCTGATTGAAAGCAATAACCACGGAGTTTGACCTATGCTATATAAGCCAATCGTCAAGTAAGGGTCAAGCCATAGCAGCGCAACTTACGACCTCACCCATTGATGATCACACAACCATAGATCCTGAATTCCCAGATGAGCATGTTGGCATTGTCAATATCGTTCCATCTCACCTAGAAGTTACTTTACACTTCGACAGTGCCTCAACCATGTGAGGAGGTAGTGCAACTACCGTCATTATGTTTCCCTCTAGGGAAAGCACCCGTTTGTTTATCATTTTGCATTCCCCTACACCAACAATGTGGCAGAGTATGAGGGGCTACTCAGAGGCCTCTTAGTTGCTCAAACACTATGCATACAACACCTGGCGATCCACGGGGATTCCCAACTAGTTGTGAATTTGACCACCGAGGTCTATGCCTACAAAGCCACACACCTACAACCCTAATGCAACCTAGCAAAAGGCCTGCTTAAGCAATTTGCAACCATAGATATGCAACACATTCCATGAAATGAGAACACCGTGGTAGATGCCTTAGCCACCCTTGCACTAAACATTCCACCACACTCGTTTTGAAGTCTTCCGACTTCGATTATTGAATATACTAAGCCTATCACTCAAATAGGACATGTGGCCTCTATCAGTGCTGTGGATACCTAGGAGTGGTATGCTAACATTAAATCCTACCTGCAACACGGTGAACCCCCAAGCAGATTAACATCAACCAAGAGAGATGCGATCCATAAGCGTGCCCAGTAATATACGCTCATGGGGAATGATGCCCTGTGCCGACTCTCCTATGATGGGATATTGCTAGCATGCGTGAGTGGGGAGTAGGTGTAGAAGGTGGTTAATAAAGTACATGAGGGACTATGCAGCGAACACATAGCACCTAGGGCTATGGTTGTGAAAATCAGACGCCTAGGGTACTATTGACCCCACATGGAGCGTGACTGCTTGTCAAAAGTCAAGATGTGTGAAACATTCTAGAGATACGTAAATCTCATACATGTCTCACCTATGGACCTGCACTAAACACAAATCATGTGGCCTTTCCAACGATGGGGACTAGACCTCATAGGACCTATCACACCTAAGTCCTCCACAAGGCATAGCTTCATTATCACTGCCACTATGTATTTTACTAAGTGGGTGGAAGCCATATCCTTGAGGAAGATGACATCTCAACAGATCTGCCACTTCATCCTAGACAACATTGTGACAAGGTTTGGGCTTCCGATGACTATTGTAACTGACAATGGGCCACAGTTTAGTAGTACGGAAACTCAAACCTTTTGCAGCAATCTAGGCATCAAGTAATCATTCTCCTCCCCGTATTACCCTCAAGAGAATGGATAGGTGGAGGCTACAAATAAGTCAATCATCAACTTGCTGGAGTGGATGCTTGGCAACAACAAGAGGCGGTGGCATGAGAAAATCCTCTACGTTCTATGGGCCTATAGGATGACATGCAGAACCATGACAAGTAAGACTCCTTACAGTCTTGTTTATGGATCTGAAGCTATGTTGCCTCTTGAGTTTCAGGTACCATCACTCTGGATGATCCTCTTGGATGTCATGAGTGAAGCCTAGAACAATGAGTCATGGATGATCGACCTCAACTCAATAGAGGAGGAGCATGCATAGATGCTAAGCCGCATAGAGCACTACCAGAGTAAGCAACAGTAAAAGCAACATGCAGACCCACATCGATGGCCAGTACAGATGGGAGCCCACATCCTCAAGGTTTCCTATGAGCATGTGAGCAAATTCTCAGCCAATTGGGAAGGCCCTTACATGGTCACTAAAGCCTTTGGGAATGAAGCCTTCAAGCTGACAGACATGGATGATAATGAGTTTGTCAACTTGGTGAATCACTCGTACCTTAAGCTGTACTACATCTGAAGCATGAAGGTGATGAGCACCATCTACTATGATGTAAAACTAGCACAGCTAGTCTACTATGACTATAAATTAGCACAACATATCTGCTATGATGTTAAATTGGCATGTACGGTCTGCTGGGACCTTAAACTAGCACCACGGTCCACTGGGACCTTAAACCAGCACATGGTTTGCCAGGATCTTAAACTTGGTTCACGTCACATCCCTAGCATGTATCTATGCCAAGTACACATCGAACAAGTGTGCATAGTGCTGACGTGGGGGTGGGACATTGCAGCTCTAGAACTTAGTTCATGACACAATGAGGACAGGATCTAGAACGTATGCAATGCTACCACCCTTGGCATCATGCTAACCCTCTAGAGATGTCATATGGCATCACACTGGCCCTATGGACCGACCATTGCCATGGCCCACTACCTTGATAGTAGTTTCTTGGCCAGAGCCCGCCACTAGAGTTCCATCAGTATTGTGGTCTAGCCACAATATTGTTGTCCTCCAGCTCCCTGTCGATGCCTGGGCTCGCACGATGTTTAGCTATGTGGTAGCTGATCCCATAGCTAAACTAAGAATGCATGCCTTTG